>CALYLW010000459.1:216978-264478 GCA_944989445.1 Ampullaceana balthica | reverse complement strand
TTTCAGAATAACTTATTTGATTCGACTTTTAACGTCATCTAGAATGATTTCCTTTGAATAAAATATCGGATTATTTTTGGAAATTGGAAAATACTCATTCGAGTTTTTATTACCTGTTTACTTTCTGATTCATACAAAATGGTGCAAAGTTTTAATTAATTGAAAAAACGATATATATATATATATATATATATATATATTATATATATATATATATATATATATATATATATATGTACTAGAAAAATACCCGCAATTGTAGCGGGAGTGTGATGCCCCTTTTCCCCGGTATTAGTTGATGGTTATTACAATTTTTATTTGCCAAGTTATATTTCAGATTCATCCATTAATTAAAATATTATGGGAAACAGAGATATTCCAATTTTAACGAAAAAAAATATATAATTGAATATATATAAGAAGAAAAATGGAGAAAAAAACAGCAGACACAATTATTTAATTGTTACCATTTTACCGTTGTGAGTTGTTTTCACTTAATGCAGTGCCTTTTAACATTACCTTAATATTTAAAGGTTTTTTGATTTATTAAATAATGAATCTTGTCGACCATAATAACTAAAATTTACTATTTCATTCCCTTTTGTACTAAATAAACATAACTGACAAGTTTTCCGAAAGAGCTCTACCACCCTCGTCACTCAAAAATGTCATATATAATTACGACACTGCATAGTAACACAACTGCAAGTAATACAATATTTGTAACCGCGTCTATGAGATAAAGAACATTTGGCACTATCCCTTAAAAAGGCAAAGGCTACATAATTCATAGCGCCAATTAACAAAAAAATTATAATTGGACTTTCTAAAATCCTTTTTTTTTAAACAACTCGTGTTAAAATGATAACAAGAAAATTAAGGGTTTTCAGGATCACTTTATACAATTTAGTCAACTTCTATTAGTATGTTCGGTAGCGAAAGTTTATAATGTATAGTGTATATATATCTGTATAGCTTATGTAAACTTGTTAAAAGTATAAGTTTATTGACATATAGCGCCAATAAATTAAATTATAAATGTTATATATTAAATGTACTTTCTAAAATACTTGAAAGAAACTAAAGCAGTCGCATTAAAAGGAATTCAAGAAAATGTGCGCACCATATTTAGAAAATAATAATAAATGGTTATAGAAATATTCTGGCTTAATAAAAAGTCTGCTCATAACAACTGGACAAAAAATAATTCTATTTATTCAATCTATTTATAGTTGTTCTAACATGGACATAATATTTGAATTGTTATATATATTTGTGTCTACATTTAGGATCAAAATTTAAGGCTTTATGCAATAAGGTATAATATCATAAAGGAATGAAATTCTTTTTTGAGTCACTTTCATTGCCCAACAACAGATTTTGTTTCTAGAAAATAAAGAAATTATCTTCCACATTTAAAAACAAAACAAAAACAAATCATATGTCCGTTAAAAAACGAACGTGAAACAATGACGATAATTGATTTTAAAAATGACCTATTTAAATCCAACTACAAAGGAATTAACAAAACAAATTCAATTCGCAAAAAAAATAATTAATAATTAAGCGTTTTCAGGATCACTTTATTTAGTTTAATCTACTAAGTAAATAGATCTAGTAGCCTATGTTTGAATTGTGTAAGTGTATAGCTTATGTAAAAGACAATAACTTATGTAAAAATCAAACAAAATATAAATTTTATATTAATAGGACATAGCTAAATTTAAAATGTGTACACGAAAATGTGCTCGAAAACATATTTTTTATTAAAATGAATGTTTTAGATCTTAAATACCATTTCTTTGGATTACTTTTTTCGTAGGAAAAGCTCACCAAAACAGTATTTCTATTTCCAGACTAAGTATGACCTTAGTCAAACGAATAGGATATATTTTTTCAATGAGCCAGATATTATTTATGTGAAATTTGATGCTTACGTAAGGTGTGAATGTTTTTTTTTAAAGAAACATATTAAATGGCAAGGTTTGGGCTTAAAATTTACCCTGCTTGTTTAGTTTAAGATATGTAAAAAGTATAAAAACAGTTGCTAAGCTATGTGTTCATGCCACCCAGGGTTGGGCGATATTATTGACTCCTACCCACACCAATAAAAGGTTCCTTTCAAAAAGTTCAGAAAGTTGCCACTCAATATAAAAATAACTGTTCTATTTATTACCTACACTCTTAGGTCCTTGAATATAACTTCTATACATAATCCATTTTTGTCTTTAACAGTACCGACCTTTTTTTTCCCAATCCATCTATTTGTGTTTTTTTAAATTTATATTTTAGCATTCTTTCATCACTTATCACTTGCTTCGTGCATTTTTCTATTTATAAATTCAATGTAACTTTCATGTTGCTTAATTAATACAAAAATAATATTAACAGCGGCTAAGCTATAGTGATCAGTGAGTGTTTAACTCATGTGCATTTTATCTCTAATACATAGAATAAATTATTTGTATTTCATTATTTATAACTAATTTTCAAATTGTCAAATACATAAAGTATTTAAATAAAGCATATATAAGGATATTACGAAAAGGGTTAAAATGATACTGTGTATTTGATAATAAACAAAATAATAGTATATAAATATAGTTAAAATATTACACTAAAGAAAACAGGGACTATGGTTGGTAAACAAAACGTAAGGTATATTCACGTTGAACATAAATGTAGACATCTGGAGAAAGATTAAAACAAATAAATTTTTCGAACGGCTGGATAAAATAAATCTCAAAAATACATAAATAAAACAGTGTAAAGATGTAATTTGCAAATATATATTATTTAAAAATTAAAAGAAAGATATACGTAATCTTGTTAGAGGCGCAACATTACCAGACATAAAAATAACCTGTTTCATCACAACAAAATAAAAACAACTCGCTGATTCAAACACGTTAACACACATACTTATACACACTCACAGCGGGATATTAACATTTAAAAAATCACATTAAAATAGCAACGACTCTTTTTACTTTGATTTTTCTTTACACATTAATATGACCACAAACTATGACGTCACGTCCCAATATTTTCTGGCGAGGAACAACTTCTTGTTAATCTCGACACCAAAATGTTTATTTTTTTACGTCATAATTTTCAATAATTTGTCTTATTATAGGGAGTTACCCTGCATAGGGACTTCACACTAACTGACGGACGCGCTTAGGAGCAATATATATAGGGATATATATATATTTATATATATATATACAGTGTATTTTTGTAAAAAGAAATAGGTGCCGGATCTCAGTGATGGATTGCGTAACTTCTAACTACCAGTTCACACCTTGATGCAAGGTAAATCACAACTGCAAAGGTACTGAAAATCTAAAACAATTTTATTTTATAATTAACAAATAAAAATAAACGTTAAAATTAGAGCTGCAGAAAGTAAAGATTAATTTCTCGATAATCGTTAAAATTTTAACGATTAAGTTTTTTAAAATGATTAATCAACCCGCCACTTATAAATGTACTGGAAGTTAAAAAGTAAAATATTTCGCCGATTTATGTAAACTAATATTCCGGACGATTACACGAACACTTAGGTTTTAAACTATTTACTGAATGAATGTTCATATTGTTGATAAGGTTATTGTGTCCATTGAGAGAAATCGTTTGCCCAAAATGCAATGTTCCCTCCAAGTCTAAGCATCGTTGGTCCGTGTGCAAAGTTGAAAAAGCTCGTGTGCAAAGTTGCACAACGTCAATTTTATGTGCAATATTTTACCAAATTTGTTGCGTGGTGACTCAAAACTCATGCGTGGCGTCGGTCAAATATCTGCCCAGCCACACTGCTTAAGGGAACATTGCTAACATGGTTCCAACACTTCACTTATATATCACCTGAAAACCAAACATCCACTACAGTAACTAAATATGTGACATTTGAGATGGCATCAAAAGGCATTAAGACTCTTATAGAACCCCTCGTGGAATTCCCCGGCAACTTTCTTCCCTTCCCCGAGGGGAGCTAGCCAACGTAGTGCCATATCTTCTTCATCTCATAGACGCTGCAACAAATAGTATATTACTTAGAATTGTGTTATGATTCTGTGTCGTAAACATGGGCGTCGCTAGGATTTTTTCCAGGGATGGCAAAAAATGTATTTAACATTTTACTGACAATGCCTTACATGTTGAATTTTCGTATACATTCAAGTTAAGTATAGCATAAGGGCCGAAAAAAGCCTTATACATTAAAAAAAACATACACATTAGTGCTGTAATAAAAGGCTTTAGATGTGAAGAGTCATAACTTAACATTATTTACCAAAATATGATAATTAATTTCATAGTTCTCTTTATATTACGTAAAAATGTCTCAGAATTAGAGAATTACATTCTTCACATGTATATTTCTGAACAACTGAAAGTTGCTTTCCCAAGAGTAAGCACAAAATTGAGTTATATTATAACAAAAAGGCCGAACTAAAATCGTCGAATACACATATAATTATTGGCATGTTTTCAACTACGTATTAAACCTCTGAGGGCAGTACACTCCCGCAGAAAAGCCTGAAAGCCGTAAATTAAAAACTCAGAAAATATAGAGATAAAGACAAAACATTATATCTCATTTCTATATTAAAAAAACTTCAGGCGGGCATTCAAATCGAGTTCTTTTTTGGTGCAGTATTTTTTTTTCAAATAATTTATTTTTAGCTGTTCGCTTTAAAAAATCTTTTATTGTCAAATTACGATGTGAATTTTTTCGTGTACGCATCATACATTAATCTGTGTTTTCATTATCATAACATTCATATTTGATTTGGCCTTGCGGTACACATCATTTACTTTTTTACTGGAACTTTCTTTACATTATAGCTGGGTTAAAACTATTTTATTACATTTGTCACGCGATGATCTAAATTTATTTGTAATTCACAATTTTATTTAAACATGTAATAATAATTATGTGACTGAATATTATGTGAAAAAAATGTCCCAAGTCCGATAAACTTAATCGTAAGTAGAGCACTTATACGTTCTTTTTTTCTAAACATTTGTTGCGTGTTCTTTATTCCTGATGTAGATTTGATTTTTATTATAGATATATCTATCTACATATCTATCTATCTATATATATTCTGATACTTAAAATTTTCTTGCTCATTTTACTTGCTCAATCTTTTAAATTTACTTATTAAAGTTAAGCATCGATGATCTTAACATGCATATAAAGGCCTTTAACCAATGACGTAATTTTGTTTTTACATAAGCTGAACAAATTTTCAATTTAAACTTTGGCTTACGGATTTATTAACAGAAGTTTATTACACTCAATACAAATGAACCTAAAAGCAATTCCAATTGCTGTGAATTGAATTTGTCAGGGTCATTCCTTTGTAGCCGGAATAATAAATGCCATTTTACAACAACAACAACAAAACAACAAAAAAAACAACAAAAAAAAATTAGTCATTGTTACCCATAAACAAACTGATGAATTATTTATTGTTCTTCATTTGATAAATAATTTGTTTTTTTTTACAACTTAAATCTGATGTGGGTGTTTTGAAAATATAATTTACAAAATATGTGGTCTCATCGGGAAAACTGATCCAAAACATAATTACTTTCCCTTTTGAAATTATACCATTTGCATTAAAGCTGTAATTTTAAATCGTATTATATAGAGATAAATAATTTTTTTTTAAAATATATATAATTTCAAAATTAAAACACATGTAAAGGCTAACAAAAGTATAGTTATTATTGGTGCAGTACTTAATTACAAGATTATATTTTAAGCAAACGCCTTTCAATTAACAGTAACAATGGTAACAGGTTAACAAAAAAGTATATAAATTATCACAAATTTTGAGCCGGGGACCCAAATGTAGTTTTTATTTCCTTTTATGAACTTTATAAAAATTGAAAATCCCTAATACTCGTATTTCCCGTGTATTTAGAAGCATGAAACTGTGGGTAGTTGTTAAGCTAAATTCCATGATGTCAAAAAGTAAAACGATTAAATAAAGCATCATTTACTAGGAGCCGGGGTCCCAAATGTATTATCATTCTTATATTTAAAACTGACTCATCACTATTTCTCCAACTTATCGTGAAGGTAGAAGTATGAAACTTTAGGAACTTGCTGTGTACACTCTTATGAATTTTCCATTCATGGGTGGCCGGGATCCCAAAACCGTTTTTTTCCTTATATGGGCAATATAAAAATGTATCAACACTAATTCCTCATCTTCCCGTGTAGGTAGAAGCATGGAACTTAAGAAAGTTGTTGAGTACCCTCACGCAATGGTAACAATCGAGAAAGATAAAACATTATCTCTGACTGGGGGACCACGGGCCTAAATGTAGTTTTTTTCTTAAAAGAGCTATATAAAACACGCTCATCTCAAATTTCCCGTTTGGGTAGGAGTATGAAACTTTGGGAAGTTGTTGATTACCCTCCCAAAATGGTAACTGGCAAAACAATATTTAAATTATCATTCACTAGGGGGCCGGAGGCCTGAATGTAGGTTTTTTCCTGATTTTAAACTGACTTATGACTAATGCTCCATATTACCGTGTAAGTAGAAGCATGAAACTTTGTGAAGTTTTTGATTACCCTCCCGCGATGTTAACAGGCGTAAAAATTATAAAATTATTACTCACTTGGGGGCCGCTCAAATGTAGATTTTATGGCTTTAAGTTTATTTTACTACTGCACTTTCTAAAATCATTTTCATACAGTAACAATATATCTAATGAAAATATAAAATGATATAAAACAACGTTTTTACCTAATTTCCTTCTCAAGTGAAATGTGTAAGTCAGAGGTTCACAAGATTCAAAATTAGGCAATAGAATAACAGAATACGAGCCAAAGTTGTTGTTTGATATATTCACGATGCTCAAGTTCATCTCAGAAGTTCTATAAACATGTTTTAGAGATATCTTGACATTATCAATGATAGGTTTCCACTCTTTGCTGTTATTGAAGACAAGTGATGAATTTACTGGTAAATATGTTTCAAAACAAATGGACACGTCAAATGTATCTCCAATTAATTTGAAATAAGTTCCATTATTCAAAGTATTTCTGCAAAGTCTCAATCCACCTGTTGATAAAAAAAAGTATTACATTTAAGTAGATCCTTGACGTTTAGAACCCGTATGTTTTTATTTAGACCCTTTTAATTCGACAATATTACGATTTGATCCCGGGCCTCACGACGTTTTGACATGGGCGGTTCGAAACCTGTAAATTCTCCATCGTAACAGAACTTTTAAAAAGTTTTTTAATTTAAAAAAAAATACTTTTGGTATTTTGCTTAATTTTATTATCTACTAGCAGACCCGTCGTAGCGTTGCAACGATCAAAGTAAAAAGGAATAAATTTAAAGAAACCAATGAGTGGTATGTTTAAAAAGATAATTCTGAAGAAACATTCGTGGAAGTGTGAAAAAAAATCCAAGTTTCATAGCAAACGGATAAATAAATTAATAATTAAAGAGCGTACAAAAGAAGAAACGATGTTAAGGGCCCCGGCCCCAAAATGAGTTATATTATAGATTTTTTTTATTGCCATTGTACTCATTTCTTAAACGTTTAAGATTTTATTCACCATTCAGTCATTAACAATCTTGACAAATAATGACACATGTATCAATTATTATACAAATTGAAATGAACAGATGTTTTGAACTTTATATCTTGCCCATAATGGGCCCTGGGGCCCTTAATATCGTTTTTATTTATTGTACTCAAGCTAAATTCCTCAATATCGTGTAAAATTGAATAGGGAATACAATGATTAAAGTTCAGTAAAAAGACTTTTTCGAAGCAATAAAAATTAATAGTTCATTGCCCTATAGTAATATAGGCTTTTAAGTTTTTATATTCTAAGTTTTGTCAAAATCTAGTTTTTTTCTCAATATCTAACTCTTAAACTACTTTTTATATACCTAAAATAGGGGGAAAATAACATTAAGGGGCCCCTGGCCCATTCGGTGCAAGAGGTCAATTTCAAAAACCTGTTCATTTTAGTTCATTTTTATTGTGGCTATATTTCTCAAGCTCTTTAAAAAGAAAATAGGAAAAATATCTTAAACATATACGAAAAAAGATATTTGGGGCCCCGGCCTCGAAGATATTGTCATTAGAAGTTCAGTGTCTATAGTATTTTAATATAGGCTACCAAGTTTTTGTATGCAAATTTTGGTGAAGATCTATTCATTTACTAAGTAGCTAACGTAGAAACTAATTTTTATATAGCTAATATAAGATAAAAGACGACATTAAGGGCCCCAGGGCCCATTATGGGACAAGATATAAAGTTCAAAACACCTGTTCATTTCAATTAGTATAATGATTGATACATGAGTCATAATTTGTCAAGATTGTTAATGACTGAATGGTGAATAAAATCTTAAACGTTTAAAAAATTGAATTTTTTGGGCACCCCAGCCCCAAAGTTATGATATTAGCAGTTTAGTGCCCTATAGTATTTTAACATTGGCTATCAAGTTGTCATATACAAATTTTGGTTAAGATCCAATAATTTACACATTAGCTGAAGCTTAAACTAATATTTTATATAGCTCGTATAAGCAAAACATGACAATATGGGCCCCCGGCGCCCCATGAGAGTTAAATTTTGAAAAAAGTGATAGTTACCATCCCGGGAGCATACTCAACAGTCTTAAAAAGTTTCATGACGATCGGGTGAATGTTTTAGACAGCTATAAAGGACATTCATACGAACACAAACTTATTTTTATTTATATATATAAAACTATATAATTTTCAATTGTCACGAAAGTCAGTCAGTCTGTCCTGACGCTACTAATTTTAGAAAGCAGTGAAAACCAAATTACTGCACCAAAGCATCAAAAGGTGTGCAAATTAAATATGCGCTGTGAAAAAAAAATTATATGAAGTCATTGTTTTCACTCATATTTTAATTTTGGAAAAGGGATCAATGTAAAAAGAGGACTTAATGATGGTTAATTATAAAATTAAAATATAAAATGGGCGCCGCAGGCGCCCTGCAACCCCTATTATAAAATACTTTGTGTACATTTCAGAAAGTTTAATATTTCGTATTTATCAAACAAGGACAAGTTTAGTTGGGCTTTTGAAAAAACGTCGGCGCCATAGGCGCCCTAAAAAAAGTGCATTTTTTCATAAAATAAATAGATTTCAGCAGAAAACTTCCGTCATTTTTGAAAGGTGTACGCTAGTATGTATGTATACACATATATATATATATATATATATAATATATATATATATATATATTATATATATATATATATATATATATATATTAAAAATTATTTAATTTAAACGTTTACAAAAGAAGAAACGATATTAAGGGCCCCGGCACCAAAATGAGTGATACGTTATATTTTTTATTTGCTATTGTACTCAAGCTATATTTCTCAATATCGTGTACAATGAAATGGGTAATGCAATTAATAACGTTCAGTTAAAAAGACATTTAGGGCCCCCATCTCCGATGGAATGGACATTATGACCTAAGTGCCCTATAATAATACACTATAGGCTCTAAAGTTTTTATATACTAAGTTTGGTAAAAAATCTAGTTATTTTCGAATTATTTAACACTTAAACTATTTTTTTATCCGCCAATATAGGAAAAATAAACGAAATTAAGGGGCCCCCCGGGCCTATGCGGTGCAAGATGTCAATTTCAAAAACCTTTTCATTTTAATTTGGTTTCATCATGGATATATATTTCTCAAGATAGTTACAACGTGAATGGGAAAACATATCTTAAACAATACGAAAAAGATATTTGGGGCACCCGGCCCCGAAGAAATTGACATTAGAAGTTATGTCCCCTTAAGTATTTTAATATGGGATACCAAGTTTTTGAAAACAAAGTTTGGTTAAGATCTATTCATTCACTTAGTACCTACGGCATAAACTAAATTTTAAAAAGCTTATATCAGCAAAAAACGACACTAATGGCCCCAGGGCCCATTATTTGCAAGTCATAAATTTCAAAACACCTGTTCGTTTCAATATGGATAATAATTGATGCATTTATCTTTTTTTTTCAAGGTCTTTAATAAATATATGGGAAATAAATTATTAAAAGTTGAAGAAAAATGGCATTTTGGGCCCCAAGGCCCGAAGAAATGGTCATTAGGAGTATATTGCCCTATAGTATTTTAGTATTGGCTGTCAAGTTTTTATATACAAAGTTTAGTCAAGATCCATTAATTAACACAGTAGCTAACGCTTAAACTGATTTTTATATAGCTCATTTAAGCAAAACATGACATTATGGGGCCCCAGCACCCCATGAGTGTTAAATTTGGAAAACAAAGTTGCCAGTTACCAATCCGGGAGCATACTAAACCATCTAAAAAATGTTCATGACGATCGAGTGAATGGTTTAGTCAGCTATAAAGGACATGCACACACACACACAGACACACACAGACATACTTAGATTTTTATAAGTATAGATATAGTGAAATAAAACGACATAAAGGGGGCCCGGGGCTATTGGGTGCGAGATGTCAATTTCAAAAATATTTTCATTTTAATTCAATTGCATCAGGTTTATCAAGATCATTAAAATGTGAATGGAAAAAATATCTTAACATATATGAAAAAATACATTTGGGGCCCCGGCCCCCAAGAAATCGACATGAAAAGTTCAGAAACTTTAAGTATTTTAATATGGGCTACCAAGCTTTTGTATACAAAGTTTGGTTAGATCCAATCATTTACTCTGTAGCTAACGCATAACCTATTTTTTATAAAGCTCGTATAAGCAAAAAACAACGTTAAGGACCCCAGGGCCCAATTATTGCAAGAAATAAAGTGCGAAACATATGTTCATTTGAAATAATTTCAAAATACATACATTTATTTATATTTCTCAATATTGTTAAAAATTTGAATGGACTATAAAATATTAAACATTTACTAATATAGACAATTTGGGTCCCCCTGCCCCGTGGGAATGAAAATAAGGAGTTCAGTGCCCTATCGTAATAGAATATAGACCCTTGATTTTTTATATGCTCAATTGGGTCAAGATACATTAATTTTCTCAGTATTTTAATCTAATGCTAATTTTTATACAGCTAATATAAGAAAAAAAACGACATTTAGGGGCATAAAGATGTAAATTTTAAAAACCTTTTCATTTAATTAAGTTTCCTCATAGATATATTCCTCAAGATCGTGAAAAATTGAATGGGGGAGAATACATTAAACATATACGAAGAAAAGACATTGGGGGTCCCGGCCCCGAAGGAATGGACATTTGAAGTTATTTGCCCTATAGTATTTTAATATGGGCTAGCAAGTTTTTGTATTCAAATTTTGGTTTATATCCATTCATTTACTCAGTAGCTAACGCATAAACTAATTTTGTATATATCTTATATAAGCAAAAAAAGACATTAAGGGCCCCGGGGCCCATTCAAGCGCAAGATATAAAGTTCAAAACCCCTGTTCATTTCAATTTGTAGAATAATGGAACATGTGTCATTATTTGTCAAGATTGTTAATGCCTGAATGGTGAATAAAATCCTATTATTATTATTATTATTGTAAAATGGTGAGTACTAGATGCATCGCGGCGTAGCATACGCCGCATACTTGCTCATGGAGAGTGCAAAGAAAGTGGAGAAATAACGGACACAAACTACAGCACGAAGAAATCAAAACAACGCGAGTGAGCGTCAGCTGAGGGGGGGACTGCCAACTCATTGTTGGTTTCGAGACGTTTGCAGACAAAATTCAGTACACCCATAACTTCTAGGAAGTCAGCTATAAAACGATAATCAGTTTAAAATCAGAGTTTACATAATGGACAATCGGTTTAAAAAAACAACAACAACACTTAATTAACAACCCTTAATATGACTAACCCTCGCTAGGGTCGGCCAATCACAGCTTATGTTTAAGGGATGGTAGTATATAAATGGGAGGCGGGTAACAACAACCTCAGTGTGCTTGTCTCCATGTTTACTCGCTATTTTTTACTTACTTTGTGCTGCTTTTTGTGTCTGTACTCTCACCCTCCCCATCCGTTCTTTGCACTGTCTAATATGAGCAAGTCTGCGGCGTATGCTACGCCGCGAGTCTCTCCAGAGTTCCTTCTTTTCATTCACTCACAGTCGTTTGCCAAAACCCATCCCATTTTGACAACTGTGTCTTTCAGGAAGTCTTCACCCGTAACTAAATCATTAGCTGCGTATGCTACGCTGCGGGTTCAGCTAGTGTTGGCAATAAAGGGGTAAAAGAACGGGCACATACAGACATTTTTAAAAATTAAAAAAAAATGTTTTCGCTGGGGGCATGAACCCAGGACCATCGACGTATGAGGCGGACGTGATAACCAGTACACTACGAATCTCACATGTACTGTGAAGGTACAATGCAAGTGAACGCATGGGCATTGTTGCCACCCACTCCCACCCCCCCCCTTTTTTATTTCATCCCACCACGCTTGCCAACAGTGTTTAGTTGACCCGAGCGAGGGTCATTCGTCATGCTCGGTTGCACCAACTTGCAGCTTGCTTGCCTGGCATGGTCCCATGAAGAGAATTATATATATAAGATTCTTAAAAATTTGAATATTTTCTGAGTAGTTATTCGACAGGAGCCAGATATAATAAAAATTAATAAAATAATATTAACATGCTATGCTGTATCAAGCTTAATTTATTTATCGTGTCACTGAAACTGAAAGGCCATATGCAGAGGGATAAAATGCCATGTTACATTTCAATAGTTAATATTTCTGCTTAAAATGGGACTAAAATTATGTATTTGGTATCGTCTATCTAGAATAGGCAAATAAATGTGTCATTTGTATTTTTATGCCATATGTATTAAGTGAAACTTGATTAAAAAAAAATTTTAATTAAAAAAAAGTTTTAAAGAGACGAAATGGATTTGTCAGTATCAGGTCTAATGTCTTTTAGTTTCTACGGATGACAGCTTAAATATGTGTCCATGCAATAAGCAATCAGTAACAACAATAATATCCTTTAAAAGTTAGCTATTTGTTAATAAATTGTACTATATTTTTTAAAAATTTCCACGTGATCATGTAATTTAAAAGTAAAAACCTGCAGGTTTCTTAAAAATCTATCAATTATTCCACTCTTCAGAAGATCGTGTAATCAGTTTTTATGATCAACGACGGCGCACGCTTATTGTTTTAAAAAAAAGAATCAAAAACACATTTTCGAGGTAATATGCGCTTATGAGGTTTAACATATGCAGCTCACTCATACTCTCACTTATAGATCTCTCTTTTGCCTTCTAAATTAGAAATCTTTAATTTTTATGCCAAACACCCGCCCCACGTTTTTAGTCATATTAAATCAAAGTACTTGAACTTACAAGTTTTAAATTATTTTCTTCTTTTTAGTCCGCTTGTAAAAACGTGGTTTTTAAAAATCATTTTTTTACCTTTATTTATTTTATTCTTTTTAGTCCACTAATAAAAACTTGATTTTTAACAATATTTTTTTACCTCTATTTATTTTACCAAACACCTCACAAGTGCCCGCCCAACGTTTTAAAAACATTGTGATGTGGTCACGGGGGGAACTCACGGATGTCAACAAAAGCCGACGGTACAGATGCTTATATATAGACTATAGATAAACTAAAAAGTTCAATAATTTAATAACGGTACATTCGATCGATTTTCATACAATGCATTGTCATCTAAGATCTATATGTGGTAAAATTTTAAGATCTCGAGGACCATCACAAGTGGTTCAATTTTACGTTGGCAGATTTGAAAAAATATTGGACAAACAATGCCCAACGAAAGCGAGTCAATAAAAACGTGGTAAAAAAGATACAATGACATAAAACATTTACGTGTATGCATAAGCAATTTTTATATAAATAAATAAATAAAAACAGAATAACACCTACAAGGAATGTTTAAATATTGACAATGGTAAATACTCGTTGTATACTCTTTATATTTTTCGAGGACAAAGGAAACTAGATGTATGGCATCAAAATGGCAGAAAAATCCGTCAAGTAATATAGGTGAGGGATAGCATTTTACAACACCAGAATCAAATCTGAAGAGAAACAAAATGTTACTTTTTATGATCTATATTCATTGTGAACTAAAAATAGAAAGAGACATAATTTCTTTTTTAAACAAAAAAATCAGTGTCAATTCAAATAATTTTTTTATGTTTTAAGGGCTCAAAGAGGCAACATGGCGGCATGTGAAGTAGCGTTCATAAGTTTTATTTAGCCACCAGTAACGAGCACGGGATTAAGTGGCTAGCACAATGCCCCGGGGCCTTGCCAGTCCTTATATATATATATATATAAATATATATATATATATATATATAATTATTTATAGGTGTATATATAAATAAATTTAAAAGAAACAACTAGAAAACTATATATTTTTTTACAATCGTTTCTATTAGTTTTTTAAACTAACCACATATATTTATGATAATATACTGAAGTATCACATGCTTCATATGCTCAATGAAAAATAGGTAAGAGTCTGAGCAAAATAAACCTACAATTATACAGCAAAAAATGTATTTAAAAAAAGCCTTACTGTATCCGCATTTATACACTTACTACGTATTGAATTGTGGCACTTGAGAATACAAATAATTTTTTTCAAAGACAGTATAGTGTCTAAAATATTTAAATATTGGTCTAAAAAAGAAACAAAATCAAATATAAATATTGTTTTATCGTTATAATTATTTAGACTTAGGTGGCATTTCATAGACATAAATTTTAAATCAAAAATTAATTAATGAAATTCTGTAACTATTAGAGGTAAATTCGTATGGCCTACAAGGAAAATCCCACACCTGACAGTCTGTAAGCCTTAAAATCAGCCAAGTGGCATGCCTAAAAAGTCGCACGTCAAAATGCAAATTCCTATTGGCTTAACCTCTGATGCAGCATACAGTCAGCTAAAAACATGGGTAATACAAAAACCAGGTACAAAAATATCAAAAAGCAAGTGGCCCTTTGACGTCTAAGTTTGCCCCCCTAAAGTCCAAAAGTGGAGAAGTTATCCAAGACCACGAGCGCAGCTAAAACGGTGGATTTAGAATTATCTGGAACTATTTGCAACAGTTATAACAGTCTCTAGCATCTCTCTAGATGACATCCCTGTTATGCCACTCATGGAAGAACTTGATGTCGTGCCCACACAGGAAGAGCTGAGCAAAGCTATTGACTGCCTAATTGTGGAAAAGCTATTGGGAATTGTGATTAAATTTATGAAAGAACAATTCTTTGGTACATCGAAAGCAAGGTAAAGAACAAGACTAACAACTCTAATGTTTTTGAGGGACAATATATAACTTCTAGAACTAATTAATATTAAGAAATGGGGTTTTATACATGGAATGCATAACGGCAATTACCCGGGTTTAAAATACGGTTTTCTTTAGAAACGGACAAAACTGTTTATTTGTATGCAATTAAAGGGTACATTTATCTTAGAGTAATGTGATAGACAATATTTTTTGGCAGTTTGATATGGAGTGTGTACAAAAATATTTTTTTTCTTTGCCACTCTGGAGCAGGCCCAGTCAACACTGGAGCAGGCCCATGAGAAGAGCATGTTGTCTCCAAGCGCTTAGCTGCAATATCTTATACATATGGAAAACTAAATTCAGGCCCCTGGTCCCAAAAGGAGTGATAATTTAAAATTCTTTTCGCCAGTTAGCATTTTGGGAAGGTACTCAACAACTTCCCAAAGTTTCATGCTCCTACCTACACAGGAAATTGGAGATATAAAGATGAGCCTGATTCATGAAGCTCATTTAAGAAAAAACTAGTTTGGGCCCCCGACCACCAGTAGGTGATAATTATTTTTTCGACTGTTACCATTGCGATAGTGTACTCAACAACGTTCCAAAGTTTCATGCTTTTACCTACACGGGAAGATGAGGAATTAGTGTTGATTCAGTTTTATATAGCCAAAAGTATGGGGAAAAAGGTTTTTGGCCCCCGGCAATTCGTGAGTGAAATTTTTTGCATTGTTTTTCGTCAATTATCGTCATAAGAGTGTTTTCAGCACGTTCCCAACGTTTTATGCTTTTACCTTGACGGCAAGTTGGAGAATTAATGTTGAGTCATTTTTAAATTTAAGGAAAAAAATGCATTTGGGCCCCCGACCCCCCAGTTAGTAATAATTTTATATGTTCTCCCACTGTTACCTTTAAGAAATTTTCTCGTGTCATTATGTATATGTTTACCAAATTTGACATTATTGGTTGTCTGGATGTTGAGGTAATAGGGAACAGACAGACAGACAGACAACAAATGCGTCAATATGTATAGAGATTCCACGTATGCTCATTATGTGTGCTTTCACATGCTTTCCATCGAGTAGATGTAAAATTTAATATCTATTTTATATATTGATTCCCGAATAGACGTATCAGGTGTATCTAGATAGGTCTGAATCTGTTGTAGTAGGACATAAAAAGTAAATCTAAACTGTATTACTGTGTTAAATGGTAATGTATATTTCATAAGAATAATTATGTCTCCTTATTGCACCTTGCTCTGAAATTGTTTGGTGGCTAAAAGGCGTACACTACTAAGAATAAACAAAGGAAACTACCATATTTTTCATTTATATTTTAGTCTGTATCCTGGTACACCGACAAGTCCAGTAAGCTACTTGAACCTGCAACCAAGACATGTAGTATACTGACTCCAGTTCAGTACCAGCATTAATAGTTATCATACGTATCAATACACAGATAAGTCAGGGAAGACCTCATCCACTTGATTATCTCAGGTCTGATTTTTATTCACAGCAATGTTATACCCACCATCTTCCAGTTGAGTACACACCCGTGCCAACTGAAGCCAGTTCGCCACACTTTTGTGTTAAACAAAAGCAAGCTTGCCACGAACCCGTGCTAACTGAAGCCGTCTCTATATGAGACGAGGTAACTCACAACCCCTACCCAGATGAACTAACAGCACCCAGCAGTGCGAGCTATAGGACTAAGTACCGGTTCAGCACACCCAAGTGACATACTTATTTAGCAATCACACATTCGCCAGCGGACTTAACACACCAGCCAGTGGAGACCTTGCAGCCACCACCTATCACGCCCAGCAGTCTGAGGAAGCTGGAACACAGTTGCAGGGTGAGATGACCCACAAAGCACTGGGTTAAAACAATTAAGTATTCACCTTATAAACATTAACTTAGGCCGGCAAGCCTTATGATGATATCGCGGTTAGGCCTGTCAACGGGTACCCGGGACCCGGGTACCCGTTGCCATGAAAATACCCGGGTATTACGATTGCGCCCGGGTACCCGTGAAAATGTGGCTGTAATGTCTATAGTCTATACAAACGTTTGCCAAACTGCGGATCTTCTGTGTTCACATTGCGGCTCGCGAAATGTTATCTAATTTAGATTTTTCATTTGAATATTTCGCTGGGAGATACGTTTATCTCGAAAACGCTCCAGAAGAAGTATATGTCAACGGAAAATTAAGTACGGTCCCGATAAACTACAATTTATTTTTATAGACTTTTTAATCTTAACAGGAAACAGAAATCGTTAAAAAAACAAACAGATTTTGGTTCTTTGAAGAATGAATCAATGACAGGACGCTAACTTGTCTCTAAAATACACCGATAACATTGATTTTATCTACCCCCCCTCACTCCTTCCTCCACTCCTATCCCGACTTACTAAAAATGCACCTCATCTATTTAAAAAAAAATATATTTCATAAGTTCCAATATATTTACCTTAAAAAGAAAATAAAGTGAACGTTTTTTTTTAAAATCTACACAAGACAAAGGGTTGAAAATAATATGGGTTAATTTAAAATTTAAAAGTTAAAGGGAGCGATCGGTTGGTGATGTAAACTGTCACCATCATCTCACATCTGCCGACGCACCTCGGTGAAACAATTTAACAAGCCCGAGCCCTTCCCATTTGCTTGTGTTGCTTATGTAGTCCTAGCACAAAAACTGATTTTAATAAGACAAAAGGTTTGTCAGTATTTAAAGTTAATAAATTAATAAAAGAAACCTTAAAAACAAAGTTTTTGACTATAAATCCCTTATATATGAGTCATAACTAACAGTATTGATTATTTTCAAACGCGACAAGCATTTACAGACTTAATCTGTCTTAACTCAACTTTGCTTCATAACCCTGGGGGGGATGGTGGGAGGGGGAGAGGGGAAAAGTCTGGTCACCGATTCGCTTGAGGGAGCTCAGCGCGACACGTAAAATGTAAACAAAAGCACCCCGGTACTTAGATGGGTCGCCTTAACGCTTCAACTCAAACTTGAACGTGGAAAAAAAACAATATCAAACAGTGAATTTGAATTACATACGTTATATTATGATAAACTAAAAATGCATTAATTTAATTACGGTACGTTTGATCGATCTGAAATTTTAATACGATGCATTGTTAGAAGAGACGGGTCCGTGTGCCAAATTTCAGCTCGATCGGATAACGGCAAGTGGGTCATTTTCGACTTTTGTTTTTCCGCCCGCTTAAGACAGAGATGACGACAGAGAGAGAGAGAGAGAGAGAGAGAGAGAGAGAGAGAGAGAGATGAGAGAGAGAGAGAGAGAGAGAGAGAGTGAGAGAGGAGAGAGAGAGAGAGAGAGACGGTCGCGAAGTTAATATAAGGGATTTTAAAAGTTACTACCGTCGCCTAGTGAACATAAACATTCAAGCTGCTGGGCCCTTATGACCTGATTGAACGTTACGTCATTGTTGACATTTTGTTTGAATATTCAGTTTACTGTATTTTAAGTTTATGAGTATGACGATTGCATTTACAGCAGGAATAAAAGTTTATAATGCACATAGTATGTTATTGGAAGTATGCCGTTGGCTACTGTGTAAAATGAGGTGCATTGATGGTGTCTAGGTTGCATTGTATAGCGGTCATGACGGCGAAAATTATCCGGGGTTTCGAACGTGTAACCCAAGTACCCGTTCGAAATTTGGACGGGTACCCGGGCAGCTTTTTTCAACAATATTGACAGCCCTAATCGCGGTACAATTAACATATAATATCATAACATCAATTAATTATTAATATAGGTTACTTAGAGTATATGTAAATTATAGATATCAAACCTATGGTACTTTGTATAATTGAAATATGTTCATTTAAATTTAAAAATATTTGTCTGTTATCATTTGTTTTGAGATCACTAAATTTTAACCTTGTGTAGGTAGGCATACATTATTATTGTACTACCCATGGACACGGAAGCCAGACATAACACATTTTATCCCCACGGGAATGACGGCATACATCCAGAGGCTCTTAAGAGTGGCAATAAAGTTTTACTTGAGAATTTGCAAGAGCTTCTGTTCCTCTGCCTAGAAAAAGGATACATCACTCAAGACCCAAATTAAGCAAAAATAGTGACACTATATAAGAACATGGGCCATAGACGTGACTGCATTAACTTTCGCGCCATTTCACTCCTTAGTATTGAAGGAAATGATTTTACCCGTGTCATACTAACACGATTACATAGTTTAGCCTCCCGAGTTTATCCAAAATATCAGTGTGGTTTCCTTGCTGGTCAGTCTACCATAGACATGGTGTTCAAAAATAATGCTGCTCCAAGAAAATTGCATTAAACAGCAGATTTAACTATGCATTACCTTTGTGAATCTTACGAAAGCCTTTGATTTAGAAAGTTTGAGAGGGCTATTCCAAACTCTGAAAAACACTTTCTGTCCCCCACAACTACTTGCCATCGTCAGAAATTTCCATGAAAATATGTGATGCACAGTACATTTGGATTGAGATACCTCAACAGCCTTTCAAATCACCTGCTGATTTAAAATAAGGTTGTATATTCGCACCAAAACTGTTTCCAATATTCTTCTTTGTACTGCTTTTATACGCATTTAAGGAAAGAAATTATGCAATTTTGTGAAAAATATGAGGACTTTTCAGCTTTTCCCGCCTTTGAGCCAAAACAAAAATGACATATTTCCTAACTCGTGAGCTACTCTTTGCGGATGATTCGGCACTGATAACACATACAGAAAATTTGTTTGAAACAGCTCGTGTCAAGATTTTTAAATGACTGCAATGAATTTGGTCTTCCAATCAGCTTGAAAAAGACAAACATCATGGCAGAGTACACACGTTTTCCTCCTACCAGCAATATCGACAATGAAAACATTGGAGATTGTGAACAGATTCACCTATTTGGGGTCCAAGGTCTCCAATTCACAGTCCATCATGGACGAAAAAAACATTAGAACTTGCAAGGCAGCTGCCACATTAAACTAAACTAAATAAACGGGTTTGGCAAAACAACAAGCTAACAGAGAAAAATAAACTGTGTAACTGTCGATCCCGCGTCATCAGTACGCTGCTATACATGGACCACATATACATCCCATGAGCTCAAGCTTAATTGCTTCCATTTCAGGTGCATCCGTCTCATCCTTGGTATTACATGGCAGGACAAAGTGCCAAATAGTGAGGTCCTGATTTGTGCCAGTACCCTAAGCATGTTTTCAATACTTAGTGAAAGACGCCTAAGATGGTTAGGATATTAAAAAGTATGAGTCAGAATCGCATCTCCAAGGACCTCCTATATGGAGTACCTGCAGTGGGAAAGAGGAAGACAGGTCGGTTACGTCTCTCATTTAAAGATGTCTGCCAGAGGGCGTCATAGTAGCCGAGGAGCAAAGTATGGAGGAGGCTACAAACAGTAGAGCTAGGAGAATGGTCAAGACATTGGGAAGCACATAACTTGTGTGCGAAAGCTGTGGTAAAGATGGTGATTTAAGGATAGGACTGCACAGCCACACCAGGTAATGCAAACCAACGCAACAGTAATGCACCATCGTCGGGTGAAAATTTGTGGATTAAATCCAGCATTCTATTAGGCAGTGCTTCTCAAACTTTTTAGTCTGCCGGATCGGCAGGCTTTTATTTCCATTGCTCCAGGGACCAGAGCAATATGTTTCCTGTTCTGGAGGTTTATAAATAGATGTGTATGTTCTTTTTTGATAACGTCTGCGGACCGGTGGCGGATGACCCACGGACCGGCACCGGTCCACGGACCACCACTTTGAGAAGCACTGCTGTAAGGCATAATTTTTAAATGTGAGAATTTTTCGCAATGTTTGTTTTAAAATGTTCAATAGAAAAAATGAAAAAAAGTATTTAAAATGTAATTTACTGTTTAAAATAAACGTATTATGAGGCTGTACAGGAAAGAAGATTATTTTTTTATTCAGTGGATCTTATCTGTCGTATCATTTTTGTTCCTCTCCATTTTTTAACAACGTAGACAGATTAGGTTTCTTCTCTGACTCTTAAAATGATCATTTTAGTTAGATATAATTATTATCTTAAAAACAGTATTATTAATTACGATTTCTAGCCAATTACTGAGCGTTAAAATGGTATTAATACTGAAATAAAATGTTTCATCGATTGTAATTATTTTTGAAATGGTTTCTTTTAATGTCAGACATATTCCTAAACCTTATTACACCTTTTAAATTTACTTGATAAAAATTGACCAGTCAATATTTTACATTTGTTAAAGTCAGTTTTAAAATGTGTTTATATATCAAAAAAACGTAAATGGGCGTTCCTATATAGTATTACTACCAAAATGACGCATGACGCTATGGAAAAATGGGATTTAAATTAACGTAGAATGCGCACAACATATTGCTGAAAGATGGGATAATAAGTAACAAAGATCATTTAAAAATTAATATAGTAACTGACATTGGCGTCATAACAACAAAATCAGTACGTTAATCGGTTTCAGTTAGAGCAGGAAAGCCACCTAATAAATTTTTATTTAAGATAAGGCAATAAAAAAAAATTAAAATGGCCAACATAGCCAAACGTTAACACCGCCGCATACATAATTTTGAAATTAAAACTTCTTAACTTTTGGATATGATGCTTTTAATGACCTTTATTTTCTAAATATGAATAATTAAAATCGTATGTGCTAAGTTTGATCAGGAAAAATCAATTTTATCCATAAATCTTCCAAGGAGTGTACGAAGACATTTTCTAAAGGTTCATGGCGATCATTGACTAAAATAATAATTATACTGCTTATATAAGAAACGAAGGGACAAAATGTCCTCCCCCGGTCAATCGGTGCAAGATGTTAATATCAAAACACCAATTGATTTCAATCTGGATCACTATGAATATACATGTTTGTCAATATTTGTCAAGGTCGTGTAAAATCAAAGGGGAAATAAAATTGACATTAAGGGCAAGTTTGAAAGAACGGTGCAAGATGTCCATATCTCAAAAGCTGGAACATTTCCAACTTTTTCCACATATAGATATTTGTCAAAGATTACGAAAACATTATTTGGGGCACCGGCTCAGAATGAATAGACGTAAGGAGTTAAATATATTATATAATTTTAATACAGGCCATCATCACATTTCTGTATATCTAATTTGGTCTATTATTCATCTATTTACACAGTAGACACTATTTAATATAACTTTAAATAACTCGTGTTAAAAAATAAATTACTTTGCCTCCGGCCCCTTATAACTGGTATTTAACAATTTTGTATGCCAAAAAATATGCTTGAGTGTCATAAAAAAACTTATCAAATTGTTATGGTCTTTTGATGAATGCAATACTATTAATACGGCTTTAAAAAAACTACAATAAGGACTGGGGGCCCAATCGATGGAAGATATACAGTTCAAAACAAAAGCATATTTCATTCTAGATCGTGATTGAAAGATTAGTTTGTCAATATTTGTAATGATCGTGAAATCGAATGGGTAAAGTATCTTTAACATTTACGAAAAAGAGATAAGTGGCTCGAAGTTCCAAAAGGATGGATAATTTGAGTTAACGGCCGGATAGTATTTTATTATGGGCATCAAGTTTTTACATACCGAGTTTGATCAAGAAACATATATTTAAACAGTATTCAAAGTTTAAACAAATTTGTATATAGCTCATATCAGAAATATATTATATATATAATATATATATATATATCACATATATATTTACGCTCAATTATGTAGCGGAACGCTGAGGGACATCACTCTGCTTTTTTTAAAAAAAATTGGATAATCATTTTGGTTTCCAGATTAACATTAAACACCCGTCCACACTATTTATTAATTAAAAAATTGAACAATTTCATGCGGACGTTCGATAAGAGTTATTTTTGGTGCAGTAATTTGGTGCGCTGCTTTCTAAAATTTCTCGCCGTAAAAAGATATTATATGACGTCATTGATTTAGCTCATGTTTTTAAATTTGGAAAAGGGAACGATGTAAAAAGAGGATTTAAAGATTGTTAATTATAAAATACTTTGAGTACATTTCAGGAAATTTAATATATCGTATTTAGTTAGCTGGCACCCCAGCACAAAACCCTCAATTATCACTGACTCACTCATTCAGTAACGCTCAAAGCACACTATGATTAAATAAACTAGCGCTGGCAGCACTGTTTACAACACAAATGCTGACGTCAAAGGTTCGTGCGTTGTTTTGTTAATGTTAATCTGGAAACCAAAATGATTAAGATTTTTTTAAAAGCATAGTGATGTCACAGTCCTTAACGTTTACTGTTATTTTTAGGTTATCTTTCACAATCTGAAACATACACATCATTGAAATTCTGCATATATATTAATTGATTTCAAATATCCTCTTAAATATCTTCGTAAGTACCAGAACAATAATTAACTTTTATATATATTTAACTATTTTCGTATTCATTGTTTTGGACTGTAGAAACACTATGGAAGTGGGCGAAGATCCAATGGAAAGGAAGCACAGGTTAGCAGGAGAACGTCAAGCAAGATGGCGGGCTAAACAATCTCAGGAAACCCTCGCTAAAATTAATGCTGAAAAATCGAATTGCACTTCAAACCGATGAGGAGGCAGCTACATGTCGAAAAGCTCATTCCGACTGTGCTGAATAAGTACCATGGTAGTGAATGAACATTATGTGTTAAAATGAAACATTTAAATATGTGTTAAGCTGAAAAAAAATTGGCAAACGGGACACAATCGTAGTTACCATTTAATTATTTTCAATATTGATTCAAAGTTTCTGACAATTATTTCGATTTTTTTCAATTATTTAAAAAAATAGTGATTTTAATCACTCATATTGTGAGTAGAATTCTGAGTAGAAGTAAAATAAAGTGACATTCGAAAGAAAAACGTTGAAATTTATTGATATTTTATTTTAGATCAACATCAATTACTTATCAAATTCAATGACATTTTCATTTGTTATATAACCAAAGACATAAAAGTTTCAAAGTAAATATGTTGATATAGTTGGAAACAGTCAGTTTTTTGACTGCCTCTCAGTGTGAAATAACTAAATTACGCGGGAGCTTTCGTAAAATTTTCCAATACCCAGTCCTTAACTTTTACTGTTATTTTAAAGGTTATCTTTCACAATCTGAAACATACACATCATTGAAATTCTGCATATATATTAATTGATTTCAAATATCCTCTACAATATCTTCGTAAGTACCAGAACAATAATTACCTTTTATATATATTTAACTATTTTCGTATTCATTATTTTGGACAGTAGAAACACTATGGATGTGGGCGAAGATCCAATGGAAAGGAAGCGCAGGCTTGCAAGAGAACGTAAAGCAAGATGGCGGGCTAAACAATCTCAGGAAACCCTCGCTAAAATTAATGCTGAAAAACGACGAAAATTAGAGCTGGAAACTGAAGAGCACGCAGCTGCACGTCAAGAAGCAAATGCAGCTTCACAACGTAATCGAATTGCGCTTGAAACTCCATCACAAAAGCAAGCACGTCGAGGCAAATGTTGATCAACATCACTGCGGACCTTATGATGCAATGTGTCAATTTTGTGCCTCTCGAAATTTTGCTGCGGAATGTCCGGCAGACAAGAAATTCACAAGCTGTTGCAGGAAGGGTCGCGTCAAATTGCAAAAGCCTACTAATGTTGGCGGAACTGTACTGCCATATCCTACGTTTCTACAACAGCTTTTCTCTGATCCAACTCATCCAAAATATAGACATTTTCGCGATAAGATTCGCTCATACAACAATGCCATCTCTTTCGCATCAATGGGTGCAAAAATCATCGATTTTCCAGGACGCGGTCCTTATGTCTTCAAAATTCACGGCCAGACATGTCACCAAACATCCCATACTCTGCCAGTCAACGATCAAGCACCACAACATGCTCAATTGTATGTGCTTGATACTACAACTCAAGCAACTGACGTTCGTCAGCAGCATCAAGCAAACGAGGATTGCCGACAGGAAATTATGTATCAGCGTGATCGCTTTTTCCGCGACAACAATCGGCTCGCACAATGGTACCAGCTAATGCACGAGATCGAGTCGCGAGAAGCACAGAATGCCGCTCAATTAGGACTTACCATTCCTACTGTTTCGATGGCCTTTTATCGCGATCGACAGTCTGATCAGAGGCGATACAATGCACCGACATCCTATGAGATCGCCATGGTCTTTGTGAATGAGGACGGAGAACCTCCCTTCGAGAGAGACGTACACATCTATCCAAAAAATCCTCAAGATCCCAATCAAGCCTTCATCAAATAACACATTGTAAGCCCTAATATGGACCCCATGACTTACGCGATTATGTTTCCTTACGGCGAGGCAGGGTGGCAGCCATATTGGCAATGCGAGTCATACGAAGGTGCAACGCTCGCAGAAAAGCGTAGGAATCTCAGCATGTTGCAGTTCAAAGCTGCTCTCACAGCAATTCGCGATGACTTCAGTCCGATTATGAGCGCTGGAAAGCTCACGCAACAGTGGTTGGTAGATTCTTACCTTCAAGTATAAGCCAACAATCTCAACTACATCAGGCAGAATCAGAAGCGAATACCAACAGAGCAATATCAAGGACTGGCTGATCATATGGCTAACTAAGCTTAGAATCAGAATGTTGCAGTGGGCGTGTCTATCATCCTTCCATCGTCATTCGAAGGCTCACCGCGTAACATGAGAGAGAGATGCTGCGACGCAATGTCAATTTTTGCAATTTCCGATTACACCTGCATATACCATCAATATCAATAAGAGTCAGGGTCAGACATTCGATCACGTAGGTGTAAATCTTCACACAGCTGTTTTCTCGCACGGAATGCTATATGTCGCTCTGTCAAGATCTCGCGATGCTCGAAATATCAAAGTACACGTTGAATCCAACTCATATCAAGGTCAACTACTTAATGATCTGAGAGTTTTTACGAGAAATGTCGTCTTCAAAAAGATTCTTTAAACCAAAAATATTGTCACATAACATTAACAACAACGTCATTGTTTTAGCTCATATTTTAATTTTGGAAAAAGGAACGATGTAAAAAGAGGATTTAAGGATTTTTAATATATATATGACAAGATCCTGTCCGTCGTCACCATCGCCCAGGGATGTGTCCTGCCAAACACCCAGGCCCAAAAAGTCAATGAAGGCCACCGTGGCAAGAGCTAAACATCATCAACAACAACAGAACCACCCGGCCCATTTTGTTTTTCGCCAAACTGTCATTTTCAGGACAACCCCCAATTACTCCCCAATTAGCTTGGTCTTGGTGCCGCCAACGAACAAACGAGTTTTCATTCCAATGTTTACTTTCTGTCGACTAATTAGTATTAGTCCCAACCTAACTAGATCTCTCTGCATTTCCTGTACATAGTATCAATTCAACAATACGAGCTATGTGTTTAATATTACGTATTTATCATACAAGGACAAGATAGTTGGGCTTTTGAAAAAGGTGGGCGCCGTAGGCGCTTTAAAAGAAAAAGGGGCGCCGCAGGTGCCACGGCGCCGCAGCACAAACTAGTATATATATATATATATATATATATATATATATATATATATTCGGGCTCCCACTGCATGATAGTTTAAGTATTTATTCGTCTTTTACCATCACATCATGGTACTTAATAGTTTCCAAAAACTTCATGCTTCTACATACACGGGAAGTTTGAGAATTAGCGATGATTCAGTTTTTATAGAACTTATATCAGAAAAACTACATTGTTGCCCCATGCCCCCAGTGAAAAATAATTTTAAAAATATTTTCTCCTGTGACATCACAAAAGTGTACTTAACAACTTCCCACCTTAACACTTACATTTAGTTCAACTGGACATTAAACATAAGTATACAAGACTCAAACGTACGTAAAAAAGAGGTTTTTCATTCTTAAAATTTTTATTTTTATTATGAAAACTTTTCTTTTCAGCATTCCTTTTTTTTTCTTTTTTTTCACATTTTATTTTATTGTTCTCACTTCCACCAATATCTTTGCGATCTTTTAATCGGGAAAATTGTAATCGATTAATCGATTTATTTCGACTAATAACATTTTCTAACTAATTTTATAGAGCACGTTAAGTTGAGATTCATCATTTCATGAAATCGGTTAAAACGCGGTTATTGCACCTCCTTCCAAATTTTGTGGCGTAGCACAGCAAATTTGTTCTGCTATGCAAGAAATAAGGAAGAAAAACCTTTTTTTGTGTGTTATGTATGCATGTATAGGTAAATGATAATAATACGAGGGAAAAGGATGTAAGTAGCAAAATATATGTTTCTAATAAATTGAAGAAAAAAATGTATTAGAAATATTTTCTTAAATTTTAATGGCATTTTAATCGATACAACTAATTTTAATCGGTTAACTTTTTAACGATTAATTGATTAATTAATTTATATATGTATATATTTATATATATATATATATATATATATTATGGCTAAAAAAATAACGATTAATTTCTCGATTAATCGTTAAAACATTTTTACGATTAATTTTTTTTAACGATTAATCAACACACTACTTATAAATGTACTGGAAGACAAACAGTAAAATATTTCGGCTAATAAATATAAACTAATTTCCGGATCATTACATGAACATTTTGGTTTTAAACTATTCAAGTAAATGTTAAAAATATTAAGTAAAGGTTATTGTGTCCATTGAAAGAAATTGTTTGCCTACAATGCAATGTTTCCTATAATTCTAAGCTTCGTTGGTCCGTGTGCAAAGTAAAAATTAAAAACAACAACTCGTGTCTAAAGTTGCACAACGTCATTTTTGTGCAATATTTTACAAAATTTGCTAAGCGGTGATTCTAAACACCTGCGTGGCGTCGGTCAAATATCTGCGCAGCCGCGCTTCTTAAAGGGAAAATTGCTACCATGGTTATAAAACTTCGCTTGCATATCACCTGCTAACCAAACATACACTACAGTATCAGAAACTTCAGCTGAGACAATCTAAAGCTATGTGAACGAGTGTTCCGCTCAACTGTTTATATTGTCAATAAGGCCTGCTCATCACTTGAACAAAATAATGTCAATGCACTTGTCTGTTTGCGTTGTTGGCTAAAAGATGTCATTTAAAGGAGATATTCCGGTGTTATTTCTATTTTCGACAAGTAATTTTAATAAATGTTACTTATGACACCATGAACTTCAATTTTTGGATTCAAGCGAAATTAACGATTAATTAATCGATAATTTTTCAAAAGTTAACGATTTAATTTAGATTAATCGTTAACAGCCCTAATATATATGTATATATATATATATATATATATATATATATATATATATGTATATATGTACACAAGTATGCTGTATAGCGTACTCTAGAAATGCCAGTTAAAAAAATAATTATCCATTATCAAATAATCATGTTTTTAATTTTTATAATAAAATTCATAAAGTACTTACTTAGCACAACCCGATCCAACAAAGTCAATAAAATCCTTGAAACATTGCTTGAAATCGTCACCTTCTTTAACTTGTGTACAAAAGTACTGTACTTCTTTTTTTTTAAACGTTTGTTAAAATGTAGAAACAAAAGATTCGTCAGACATTTAAAAAAATAAAATAAAATTCAATAAAGATGGCAACGAAGTAGAATATTATAATATCAAGCATAATACATACTACACATATTATTTGATGAATGTAAAACATAAAATAAGTAATGAAATTTAAAAAAAAAGGGTGGGGGTTGATAAATATGTTGCAAGTTATTTTATATTCGCGGTGCCGGACTAATACTCCGTCTTTCCGTGCAAATGAACGGATTAAATTAAACAACACGTAAAAACACAGTTTTTGACTATTAATCCCTTATGTATGAAACATAACTAAAAGTATTAATTGTTTTCAATATAATACGCAGCGCGCGACAGACTAGCATACACATTTACCGATCGGAAAAAAATATTATAAAAGTTTGTTCAATATAATACGCACCGCGCAAACGTCTAGCACACACATTTGGATGCTACATGAGTTTCATAGAGGTAAACAAAAAAATCATTAATCGAATTACGATACATTTGATCGATCTGAAATTTTGATATAATGGATTGTTAGGTGACAAAATAAATGTGCAAAATGACAGCTCGATAGGATCACGGGAATAGAGATTTTTTTTAAACTTTTGTTTTTCCGCGAACGGGCGGGCGGGACCACGATAAGAAGGTGAAGTTAAAATAAGTGATTTTTAAAAAAGATCGACGGGCACAAAATTTACTTTATGGAAATGTTGAGGAGTGATAAAAAAATGATTTTAAAAAAGAAATCCCACAATGAATTCATAAATCCTTTTTTTAAAAAAAGGATAGGGTATTTATTTGATTATCCTTTAAAATAATAGACGATTATTAACTCATATATAACAAAGCAAAAATTCAATTTCAACCCAGCCCGCAGTGAGTTTCATGGTGAGAGGTTGTATCGTTCTCTTAACGTCACAGATGGTTAATGGTGTAACTAGGGTATTTTGCGGAAAAACTATAATAAATTATAACATTGGCTCCCCCATCCTTTCCTTTTCATCAAATGTTTATTATAATATGACTCTGTAAGCATATATTTTGCGCTCCCGCTCATTGGAACCTGGTGACATATTTATATATTGTTACGGCTTGGATCGGCGCACAGTACAAAAGTGTTTAATTTTCATTTCAATACCTATACAAGCGGACGTATGTTCACATCCAAACAAGCGGACGTATGTTCACATCCAACAATTAAATAAGAAATCTTAGCAATGGAGAATTATCAGAAATGGTTGGTGTATTCAGTAGCTAAATATTCGAGGTTCTTATTTTTTATTATTATTTATTTATTTTTTTTAAATATTATTATTTTTTTTTGCCTTTTACCGGAAAATTTTCACAAGCGTATAGTACAAACGATGATTATGGTGATTGGAAGCGTATAGTACAAATCTTTTTTTTAAAAATCATGAAACTACAAAAAACTTTTAAAAACTAAATGTCCTCTCTTGAAATAAGTACTCGTTTTAAACTTTGAAAACAATATATGCTACTTATCAAAGATTTTCGAATGCATAAACCCTTTATTAAATGCTGTTTTTTCAACGGGTATTTTCAATCCTTGATCTTGTAATAATAATAAATGCTATAGCTGCTTTGCATTTATTGATAGGAAATAAATTAATGAACAAGATACGAGGCGTCGTTAGGGTTGGTGTCATACAATGGTGGTAGCTGATGAGGTCATTAGGCTAATTGCAAATAATATCTAAATTCACATATTATATGAAATGAAAAAAGAATCATAATATTACTTAATTATCTATAATGCAAATCAATATTGAATAAAACAGAAAACATTTCCATTAAAAGGTATATTCCTATTGAACATGAAGTCATCAGCATTCATGAAAATTTTTAGGACTAATGGATATTTTCTAAAAATATTACTTATTACTTATTTTTGTTTACCTCATCAACATTCAGACGACCCAATATTTTTTTTTAAATTTTTTTTTAAATTATTTTTTTTCTGAAGAAAGTTTTAAAGACTAACCTCCAAATCTCGCAGTGACATCAGTTGGGAAAGACTTTGAGGTATAATATTGGTCAAATATATGATGCATTGCTTAGCCTTAATGAGGCACACAAAAAAACAACCGAAAATTTAGCTACTGAATACAACAACCATTTCTGGTAATTCTCCATTGCTAATTCAATAAGTAATGACGCTCCTTGACTACTTAGTAACTACAACTTTTCCAATTTCGTATTGTTCTGTCGTGATTTTGTATGATATATTAATTCGTGTCAATGTCAGTAATAAAGTCATGCAGGACACAAATTATGATATTGCATATGCAATAAAACTTAAGAGAAGTTCCAATATTTAAAAAAAGGAATTATATCTGAGATCGGACAGTAGCTTAAATGCCATCAATATTGGTGCTGGCAAATGTCATCCAAAATAGATGCATATCTAAAAAAATTGACTCAATACAAGGACATCATGTTCGTCGGAGAAAAATTCAAATCACTGAAAACCAGGTCGAGCCCAGGATGGAAGCACATAATAAATACACCATTGAATTATTTTAATAACCTTGTTGACACTGCAACTAAATCTTTAAAACAAAAATTTTCACAAAATCACAACAGTTACTTTTGTTTTTATATCAAAAATATGTACTACAAGTTGATAGAGCTTTTGTCATTTTGGAAAATTTCAAACATTTTGAAAATTAACATTCAAAATGAAATATGCTCCAAACTTGAGCGTTGCTCTAGGAATTTCAGTAACTTCCGATGCAGGGAGAAATATTAAACCAAACTAAAAACAATGAAGAACTATTTTGGAAACACCATCTCAAACAAGAATGTAAAACATCGCTATATTGGAAGTTGATTGTGAACTAAGTAACAGCTTAAATATTTCTCAATTAATTAGAGAAGTCTCTGAACATAAAGTCTGAGTATAAAGTTATGTTAACTGTTGTTGTTTTTTTTTAGTGAGAAATTATTTTAGTAAAATCTTATTACAAGTATTTGTGTTAATTACATTGAATTTTTTTAAAAAGTTATAGTGATCTTTTTTGGATATTCGCTTAAAATTATAAAAAGCCATATAGCATTTTTAGAATACTTAAATTGTAATTTTAAAAAAAAACGTAAAAAACCAAGTTTTTGACTATAAATCCTTTATATAAGAGACGTAACTTAAAGAATGTTCATTATAATACCCAGCTCAAGACCATCCAACAATACAAACTTGTAGTTGTGTCATAAAACATGTTTAATACAATGCGCACCGATCAGGAATATGTTTATAAAAAGTGTTGTCAATAAAATGCGCACCTTATTGCGCGACAGAAAGTTTGTTTAATATAATGCGCACTCTTACACTCTATCTCACAAATTTAACATGATACATAGAGATAAATAAAATAATCTAAAAATTCAATAATTTAATTACGGTACAAGCGATATATCTGAAATTTTGATACATCGTTTGTATCATCGGCACAAAAATGAATGCAAAATTTCAGCTCGCTTGCTTACGAGGAAGTGGGTTACAAATCGATCCAAAGTTTTGGCGACAAGCAAGCAAAGGTTTAGACACCACGAGTTAATATAAAGGATTTAATTTTTAAAAAATGTAAAAAAACAAGTTTTTGACTATAAATCCTTTATGTACGAGAAGTAAGTAAAAGAATGTTCTTTATATTACGCAGCGCAAGACCATCCAAAAATACAAAATTGTAGTTGTGTCGTAAAGCATTTTTAATATAATTCGCACCGATCAGGAATATGTTCATAAAAATGGTTGTCAATAAAATACGCACCTTATTGCTCGACAGAAAGGTTGTTCAATATAATGCGCACCCTTACACTCTATCTCAAAAAATAACATGATACATAGGAATAATAAAAATAATCTAAAAAATCAATTATTTAATTACGGTACATGCGATCGATCTGAAATGTTGATACATTGTTTTATCATCGGTACAAAACTGCCTGCAAAATTTCAGCTTGGTAGCTTACGAGGAAGTGAGTTACAAATTGATCAAAAGTTTTGGCGACAAGCAAGCATTCAAGGGTTCAACCAGAAACCACGAGTTAATATAAAGGATTTAAAAAGGGGCGCAATTTTTTAAATTTTTGCATGGAGTAGTTCAAAGGCTAAATACGGCCCTGTATGATCAACCTACTAAAACTTACCACTTTGATTGTCGATGTCCTTGCAGATAGCTTTAAACGTACCAGCGATTTCATCAATCTGTGCACGAATGTGTAACGAGCAAGGATCGGTTTTTTTTGTTACACATGTGCCTGCCTTACTGCCTTTACTAAAATATTAATTTTTGAAATCAAAAGAATGCATCTGCCAGTTTAAATTTACATAATATTATTTATTTTCTTTAAAACTTGTTTAGCGTTAAATACTAAAATTCGTAAGATATATACATATTATGGTTTTCATTTTATATTTTTTGTATGGCTTGTGGACTGAAATTTGTCTCTCTTCATCCCTACCCATAGCGCTCTCTTTCTTTCTCTCTCTCTCTCTCTCTCTCTCTCTCTCTCTCTCTCTCTCTCTCTCTCTCTCTCTCTCTCTCTCTTTCTCTCTTTCTCTCTCTTAATACCCACATTCGCCTTTTTTTTTACATTAATACACAGTAGATTTTAAATCTCATACCTGCAATTTCTCTCTAACACATTGGGCGACATTGAAGTTAAAAATGATTCCTCTTCTTTCATGTCATAATTGGGACAATCGTCTTCACGCTTAAACACGCAGCAATTGCAGAGTATTACTTGGACGAATAGAACTGTACGAGGAGTAAAGCATTATAAAATATACAATAAATAGTCAGCAAATAAATTTTCAATCATAATTTTCACACGCGTGCGCTAAGTACAAATCTCTGAAAATGAATACATTTCAATTGACGCAAAACTTTTAAAACAAATAAGTTACGTTGAGTAGTAATGTTATTTATATATTTCACTCTAAAAGGCATCAACTATTTGTTATTTGCAGAAGCGGAGAGGGTGAGCATGATCTAAAAACAAACATAAATTAGTTACGTGGATGTAATGAAAATTAAAACATAACAAAAGGCTCAACATTAATAAAAAGACAATATATCTATTTATTATGTATGTATGTGTTGGTATAGTTATGGTTTTAAAAAAATGACATCTCACACTACATTGAATCAGAAAAAGACTTTGACAAAATGTTAGCCAGTATTAATAGTTGATTTTGTGTTCTCATAAACAAAGGAATATGTTATGAGTTGAAAGACAAAAAAGTAGTTAATATTTTGATTAACTACTCTAAGATAGCTAATTAAACTAAAACGGTCAAAACAGAAAAAAAGTGTTCTTTTTTAAAATATTTATATTTTTTTCCTAAGGACCTACAGACCAGTGTTTGATTAGGGCTGGTAATTATTTAAAATTTCAAGTTGAAGCTTGCTTGTATGTTTGTTTCAATGTCAGTTTTGTCATTGTCCTTACGTTTACTTAAATTGTCTTCAGTTTTCTATGGACAATTAATGTTCATATGTTTGGTGTGTTGTTTTTGTTGGAAATTAAAATAATGTTGTATACACAATTATGTCACGGAGCAAATTCACATTAACAAAATAGTAAGATATTTATTTTAAAATGATATTTATAATAACTTACCTATTGAAATGCTTCGTATAGATCCCATGTTTTAGCATAATCTTGAATATGAAAATGAAGATCTTCTGGACTGTTTGTAGGTTTCCATCAAACGTGTTTCTTTTGAAAGTTTTAAAATATCTATTAATTCGCGTTTTCGTAATGATCAGTTTTTAATCTTTAAAAATTTAATTTTTTAAAGATGTAAAATATTTCATAACTTAAAGTTAAGTGCTAACGGTTTTAAGCTTCCTTGTTTAGCCTACTGTAAGCATCACTTAGTCAACTTTTTCTAATTGAAGGAAATTGTCGTTGTTGAATGTTGAAATTGGAATGGTACTGAAGAAATTACATCAAATTTCGACTGTAAATTAAATGTTTAAAAATTAGTGGTAGGTAGCACAGAAATATAAAAAAATGTAAAAGCCACATTTTTTTAGTTTACTCCTTCATATGCGAGATATTACTTAAAGAATGTTCATTACAATGCGCAAAGCACGACAATAAAAAAATCCAAACAAAATTTGTATGTCTCAAATATATAAAAAATGTATATTAAAAAAACGCCTACTGTCTGACTGCTAAATTTCAGCTCGATTTCATCACGGAATAAGGGTTATACAAACATATGTAACATAGTGCGCACCGCGAGACAGATTGGCAAGTAATAGCATTTACATTTAATGTTTTTGGAATATGTTTTTAAAAAGTATCATAAATATAATATGCACAGAACACCGAAGCAGGAAAGTATTAAAAAGGTCGTTCAATATAATACGCACCTAACAATCTGTAGCAAAAAAAATAATATCATGCTACATAGAGATAAATAGAAATCATATTAAAAAAATTATTAATTTAATTACAGTACATTCAATCGATCTGACATTTTGATATATCATTTTTATCATCAGCACGAGTCTGCCTGCAAAATTTCAACTCGCTAGCTTACAAGGAAGGGAGGTAAAAATCGATCTAAAAAATTTTCGACGTCTGTTTGATTGCTTGATTCCTCAATCAAGCAATCAAACAGACGCCACTATTTAATATAAAGGATTTTTAAAAAAAATAATGATCGATTTAAATTAAATATCAATCATACGTTTATTGTTTAAATTATTACGTATACATACATATACATATACACAAGTGTATATATATATATATATATATATATATATATATATATATATATATATATATATATATATATATACATGTATTATAAAAGGCGAACCTTTAACAGATAAACTTCATACTTACGCTACAGTCTCATCCCGTGTAGGTACAAGCATGAAAATTTTTGAATTTGGTAATTACACTTTGAAATTAATAGCTTCTGAAAAATAATTTTAAAATTACGACTCATTAAGGGCCAGGGTCCCTCAAAAATATGTCGTTTTTTCCTTAAATAAGCTATATAATTTGTTTAAAGCCTTGTATAATGTTTAAATGTAAGGATTTGACACAAATTGTTGCATACAAACTTTGTGACCCGTTTTAAAATACTATAGCAACATAAAAATATGGGTGATTTCTTTTGGCCAGGGGTTCAAAATGTTTTTTCTAAATATTTCAATAATTTAATCCCTATTGCAGTTTGCTCCATTTGACCAATTTTGAGAAATATGTCCATCATGATCTAAATTATATAATAATTTTTTTTTGAACTTAACATCTTACAACAATGTACGGGGGGGGGGCTAAATTCCAGTTATATTTTGTAAGATGTATATACATACAATTAAAATGAAACTTTAGGAAGTTATTGAGTACGTCCCACAAAGTTTTCTTGAATTAAAAATCTTAATACTTTTACTTTAAAGGGACCAAAGGCCAAACATGCAAACATTTCTAACATGAGTTACATAAAATGTTTTTTTAACAGATTCTTGTAAATGGATTGATCTTGACTAAACTTGGTAAATAAAAATTTGATAACGATATTAAAGCTTTATATGGTATGAAACTCCTGATGTCCAATTCTTTGGGGTCAGGGGTCTCATACATTTATTTCGTAAATTATAAGTCTTTAATTCCCACAAACGTGACCATTATTGACATATATATATATATATATATATATATATATGATGCTCCCAAATGATTTTGTGTGGTATTTTGAGCTTTATGTCTTGAAAAGTTAACTCTTGAGGTCTTAATGTAATGTAAACCAAATTGATTTTGCACGAACTTAAAAAAATAAATAACAAAGAAGTATATCAATCAAGATTCCAATTGAAATCAACCGATTTACTGGTGTTTTGAAATTTACATACTGCACCAATTTGCCTGGTGACCCTTAATGTTGTGTTGTATATGTATTATGTATAAATATTATTATATTAATTGATTGCCATTGGATTTTAACAAGCTTATGAGTACATTTCCCGCAGATGTTTCTGGATAAACATGGTACATAGCATTTCGATTACTAATTTTTAGATGACTATGGTGACTGATGACACTGATTGTCCTGTAGTTTATGCAATGTTTCATATGGCCTTAATTACATTATTATTTGTTACGAATTGTATGTGTACACAATTTTGTCTAGATCAGCCCATCAGTTCTGTAGGCAGATTTCTTTTTTTTGTTGTTGCTATATAAGCTATGCTACAAAACAGTAATAAATTTGCCCACTTCCAAAAATGGTTCCTATTGTGAAGTTTAAAAACCCTCTAGATTTCAAAATTAATAATTATGTATATATGTTACAAATTTGCATTACATTTCTCAATCCATGCAAAATAGTATGCGATAAAAATCAAGCCAACAACACCGTTTGTATATATATAATAGGGATGTTAAAGATTAATTTAAATTTAATCGTTAACTTTTGAAAAATAATTAATCGTTAATTTCGATTAAAGCTAAAAATTGAAATTTATGGTGTCATAAGTAACATTTATTAAACGTGATTGTCGAAAATCGAAATAACATTGGAATGTCTTCTTTATATGACATCTTTTAACCAACAGCCAAGTGTATTGACATTATTTGGTTCAAGTGATCAGCGGGTCTTATTAACAATATAACCAGCCGAGCTAAATAATCGTTCACGTAGCATTAGATTGTCTTGGCTGAAGTTAATGTAGTGGATGTTTGGTTTGCAGGTGATATGCAAGCGAAGTGTTAGAACAAAGGTAGGAATGTTCCCTTTAAGCAGCACGGCTGCGCAGATATTTGACCGACTCCACGCAGGAGTTTAGAATCACCGCGCAACAAATTTCGTAAAATATTGCAACTTTGCACACGAGTTTTTTGTTTATTTATTTTTAACTTTGCACACATACCAAAGAAGCCTAGATTTAGAGTGAACATTGTATTGTAGGCAAACGATTTCTCTCAATGGACACAATAACCTTTATCAACATTTTGAGCATTCACGTAAATCAACAGTTTAAAACAAAAATGTTCCGTAATTAAATTAATGTATTTATAGTTTATCCCAAAATAAATATATTTAGTGGCTGGACTTAACTCAGCGTGACACGTGAATTAAACAAAGCATTACTTCATGAGTTTGTGAGACTTGACTATAGTGGTACGTCGGTATGTATCTGCCTAGGTATACGTCCAACAAACCCTCCCCCTCGTCACACATCATCAACAATGTGAGACCCTCCAGCCCAGGTGCGTGACGTCATTTATGGACTTCCGATTTGAGTCAAAATGGTACATCGCGCTGCACAACGTTCCATTTGATGTGTGAGGCTCAGCGACCGCTCAAATATCTGACTGACGCCGCACAGCCACTTGAATTACCGCGTAGTATATTTTGAAAAATATATCAAAAAGTGATTTATGTGCAACTTTTCATACGATATTTTTTTACAATGCCCATGGACCAACGCACCTTAGACGGAACATTGATCGCGAATGCGTATTAATGAATGCAAACCACGAGATATTTAAGTGTGTGAGTACGGCCTTCAATGAACGGTTCGCGCAATAACTATAAACTGTAAAAGTTGTTGCCAGTTGTAACTGAGATGCCAATTTTCCAATGGAAAACAATGTGAAAACTAAAAACTGAAACTGAAAACGTAAACTAAAAAGTACTAAAGCATTATGTGATTATGTATTGTGTTTAGGCTTGTCAACAGGTACCCGGCCCGGGTACCCGTTGCCGTGAGATTACCCGAGTAGTAAAATTCCGCCCGGGTACTTGTTAAAATGTTGCTTCAATGTCTATATTAACCAAACGTCGGCTCGCATGCGGCTTTTTGCGTTTAATTTACGGCTCGCGAATCAATTTATCAAATGAAAATTTTTGTTTCAAATATATGCTGTGAAATACATCTAAGGATAACTATCTGTAAACGGAAAATAAAATACGGTCTCGACAAACATCAATACATTTTGAAACATCTATTTTCTCTGAAAATGAAACAGAAATTGTAAACACAAGAAGATTTTGGTTCTTTGAATGAATCATATAAAAACAAAAACATCCTCTTCCAAAAATAAGAATTGACTGTAAAGAGATGAAATAGGCCGTGTTTGTTGTTGTTAATAAAAACACACCTGCTTTGACACTAACATACCTTTGAAATATATCGATTTTTTGGATACCGATTGATACCAATTATCTCCCCCATCCAGTCCTATACTATAACCGCACCCTTTCCATTCGCTTGTGATTCTTGTGTTCGTTAACACGTGTTGACCTTGAAAACCCGATGTTAATAATGCGCACAAGGTTTTTGGTTTGTAAGGTTAATAAATTAAATAGTTACTAACAGTGTAAGATGGGTAAGACGGGGGCATAGAGATGAAAGAGGCGTGTTTGATTTTGTTAATAAAAACACTCTTGCTCTGACACTACCTTTAATCTTTGAAATACGCCGACATTGGGTTTACGATTGTCGATGTTGTTTATCTACCCCCCTCCTCCTCCCTCCATTCAATTGTGTTTGGTGTGTTCATTACAGCGTGTGCCTTGCACAAAAACTGATTAATAATACACCAAAATTTGTAAGTTTTAAGGTCAATAAATTAGTTACTAACAGTGTAAGGTGGATAAGGACCCGTCCATAAATGAAGTTACGCGCCTAGGGCAGGAGGTGGTCACACATTTGGGACGAGGGGGGAGGGATGTGTTTAAGAATAAATGTGACGTCACATCGAAACGCGAAACTTTAAATAAAAGTTCATTGATATTATTTGATTGCTTACAATTTATTTACTGACGTTTTACATGTACGGCCCTTAAGACGTCGACCGTGTAGCTACTGTGTGAAATGAGGTGCATGGAAGGTGGCTAGGTAGCATTGCATAGCGGTAATGACGGGGACAATTATCCGATGTTTCGATCGGGTAACCCGGGTACCCGTTCGAAATTTGGATGGGTACCTTAGCAGCATTTTTCAACAATATTGACAGCCCTAATTTTATTTCATCTTGAACTTATGGAACTTTAAATTAATAATTCTTATGTAATTATTTTATTTTTCAATAATTTAATATGAGTAAATTTCATCATTTTCATGTTTATTGACATGAATGGTTGTAATGAACAGTCGAGTAACTCGATTCACACTCACATACACACACACACACACATACTTTCATTTATATAAATATATATATAATAAAATATGTGTTTTGTGCAGATGAGTGTGATTGTGGTTGTGTGTGTATTGTTAAGAATGATCGTATGTTTCTTAAAATTGCTTAGCGTAGGCTTAATGTCATCTGAAAGTCACAGGACCAATGGTTTATTAAAATAATTATAAAAAAAAAGAAAACACTCAACAAAAGGAAACACGTAATTTTTCATTGAATTTAAATTATACAAATCTACACAATGCAAGAAATACTTAGTCTTATCACAACTGTCCACAATGCGTGAGCAATTAAACAGCGATGGTTTTCTGTATTAATACGGAAGCCAGAAAACGAATCAGATAAAGAATCTCCTTGAACAATAAGTACATAGTAAACGACTAAAGCTCAATCGAAAAGAGCATTGCAGACAAGCGGGACTATACACATGCAGCCTACATAACGTCCACATCAAAGAGGATGGAAATAAAATAAAAAATACACATGGGGTGTAATAAATGAAGCAAACATATAACTTAACTAGCAACAAAGCCCGTCCAAGGACGGGGATAAGTGTAGGGTGACCTGTGAAGTTCAGGGTAGGACATAACAACATTACCCACCTCCGTCTGTCCAGAGACATTACCTCCCTCACCACACCGTGGTCTGTCTAGATACCCTATCCCCCACACCACAGTCAATGCAGATCAACTCAAATATATTACCAGTAAACATTAAGGATGTTGTTTAATTTGCTTGGCAGAACCCACATCAAATACAGGTTCAATGAGAAGTGTTCATTTAAGTATTAATATATATATAATCTATACTAATAAAAGGCAAAGCCCTGACTACTGACTCAATCATCGCTAATTCTCCAACTATCCGTGTAGGTAGAAGCATGAAACTTTGGGAAGTTGTTGAGTAGCCTCTCGCGACGAAAATTGGAGTAAAAGAATTTTAAAATTCACTCTCAATGGGGCGGGGGGGGCCAAAAAACATTTTTTCCGTATGTGGCCTATTCAAAATATGAAAATGACTAATTCCCCTATTTCCCGAGTAGGCAGAAGCATGAAACTTTGAAAAAATGTCAAGTAGAAACCCGCGATGGTAACGGGAGACAAAATATTAAAATTATCACTTCTGGGGGCCGGGAGACCAAATGAAGTTTTTTTTTCCATATATGAGCTATATAAAAAGCAATATAAGAAGCATGAAGTTGTTAAGTAGCCCATCGCGACGAAAATTGGCGTAAAAGAATTTTCAATTTAACATTCATCGAAACGGGAGCCCCAACACTTTGTTCCCTTATATGGCCTATATAAAATATGAAAATGACCAATTGTCCTATTTCCCGAGTAGGTAGAAGCATGAAAATTTAGGAAGTTGTTGAGTACAATCCTGCGATGGTAACAGGCGAACAAATATTTAAGTTATCACTTTCTGTGGGCCCAAATGATGTTTTTTTCCTAAATGAGCTATATAATAAAACAAACCTGTTAAAAAAAGTTTTTGACTATACATCCCTTATATATGAGACATAACTAAAAGTATTGATTATGTTCAAACGTGACAAACATCAAACATTTACAGACTGAATCCGTCTTAACTTCCCTTTGCTTTATAACCCGGGGGGGGTGGGAGAGGGGAAAAGTCCGGTCACCGATCGCTGGACCGAGCTCAGCGTGACACGTAAAATGTAAACAAAAGCACGCCGGTACATCGCGTCAACGCGTGAACTGATCTTTCACGTGAAAAAAAAACAATAACAAACTGTGAAATTGAAGTACATAACTAATATAGAGATAAACTAAAAATATATTAATTTAATTACGGTACTTTCGATCGATCTGAAATTTTGATACGATGCATTGTTAGGTGACACAAGACTATGTTCCAAATTTCAATTCGATAGCAACACGGGAAGTGGGTCATTCTCTACTTTTGTTTTTCCGCCTGCCCGACCAAGACAGAGACAGCGGTTAAGTTAATATAAGGGATTTAATTTTAAAAAAGACCCGTTAAAACAAAGTTTTTGACTATAAATCCCTGATATATCAGACATAACTTAAGGTATTGATTATGTTCAAACGAGACAAACATTTACAGACTGACACCGAGTGATATCTCCTGACTTTAAAAATGGGGGAAGGGACGGGAGGGAGTGTGGGCCAGACGGGTGCCTGAAAGCGTGACTAAACCGTCAAGTGAAAAAAACCCAAAAAAACAGTGATATTGAATTACATACGTTGTATAGAGAAACACTAAAAATGCATTAATGTAATTACTCAGCTCGATGGCATCACGGTAAGTGGGTCATTTTTTACTTTTGTTTTTCCACCCGCCCGACTACGAACGACAGAGAGAGAGACAGAGAGACAGTGAGACGGCGATGAAGTTAATAAAAGGGATTTAAAAACTGAAAATCACTAATTCTCTTATTTCCCGTGTAGGTAGAAACATGAAACTTAGGGTAAAATGTGTTATTTTTCTTCCTTATATTTAAAACTGAATCATCACTAATTCTTCATTTCCCGTGTAAGTAGAAGCATGAAACTTTAAGAAGTATTTACGTAGCCTCTCGCAACGATCATTAACTTACAATAATTTTAAAATTCACACTCATGGGTTACGGGGGCCCAAAAACACTTTTTCCTTAGATGGCCCATATAAAATATTAAACTCACTCATTCTCCTATTTCGCGAGTAGGCAGAAGCATAAAACTTTAGGAAGTTGTTGAGTACAAATCTGCGATGGTAACGGGTGAGAAAAAAATAATTATCACTTCCTGGGGGCCGGGGGCCAAAATGAAGTTTTTTTCCTTATATGAGCTATATAAAAACTGAAAATTACAAATTCTCATATTTCACGTGTAGGTAAAAGTATGAAACGCGGAGCAGTTGATAACTACACTTCCGCAATGTTAAAATTTTTTTTTAATTATCATTTCGATAGGATTACTAGAAGTGATATTTTACTTTTATTTTTTTGTTTTTTTTCGGGGCCATGACAGACAGACAAGACAGTGAAGTTAATATATGTAGTATATCAATCATGATCCAGATTAAAATCAATGGTGTTTTGAATTTGTATTACGTGGGTTCACAAATATAACCTTAAATCCTAATTTCCGCAGAATAACAAGGGTATTTTGCTAGTCTATACTAATAAACGGCAAATCCCTGACTGACTGACTGATGCATCACCGATTCTCCAACTTCCCGTGTAGATAGAAGAATGAAACTTTTCAAAGTTGTTGAGCAGCCTCTCTCAACGATAATTGGCGTAAAATAATTTTAAAAATCACTTTTATTAGGGCGGAGGCCCAAAAACGTTTGTTTCCCTAATACAGACTATGTAAAATATGAAATCACTCATTCTCATATTTCCAGAGTAGGAAGAAGCATGAAACTTTAGGGGGATGTTGAGTACAATCCTGCAATGGTAACAGACGAAAATATTTTTCAAATATCACTTTAGGTTTTTTCCTTATATGGGCTATATAAAATCTAAAAATGACAAATTCTCCTATTTTCAGTTTAGGTTGAAGCAAGAAACTTTTCGCAGTTGTTGATTAGCCTCTTGCTACGATAATTGGAATAAAATTATCTTAAACTTCACACTCATGGGGGACGGGGCCCAAATGAATTTTTTTTCCCTTTTATAAGTCTTATAAAAGATAAAAATTTCCTAATTCTCATTTTTTCCGTGTAGGTAGATGCATGAAACTTTGGGAAATTGTTGAGTACACTTCCACGATGATAACAGGCGAAAAAAAATTATAGTAACATATACTGGGGGCCGGGGGTCAAAAAGTAGGTTTTTTTTAATATTAAAAACTGACTCAACACTGTTTCTCCAACTTCCCGTGTAGGTAGAGGCATTAGACTTTGGAAAGTTGTTGAGTAGCCTCTCACGACGACAAATGGCAAAAAAAAATATATATATTCACACTCTTGAGGGCCCGGGGCCTAAAAACTTTTTTTTTCCTTATGTGGACTATATAAAATCACTAATTTTCTTATTTCCCGAGTAGCCAGAAGCATGCAACTTTTGGAAGTTGTTGAGTACAAACCAGTGATGGTAACGGGATAAAAATATTAAAATTATAACTTTCTGGGGGTTGGGGGCCAAAATGAAGTTTTTTCCTAATATGAGCTATATAAAATATGGAAAACACAAATTATCCTATTTCCCATGTAGGTAGATGCATGCAACGTTGGGTAGTTGTTGAGTACAATTCGCGATGGTAACAGGCGAAAAAATATTTAAATTGACATTTACTTGGGGCCGGTGCCCAAACGTAGTTTTGAAAAAATAAAATTAAAAACTGACTCATCACTCATTCTCAACTTCCCGTACAGGTAGAAACATGAAACTTTTGGAAGTTGTTGAGTACCCTGTCACAACAAAAAGTGGCCTTAAAAGGATTTTAAAATCAAAGCTCATGTGGGGCCGGGTGCCCAAAAATTGAAAATCACTAATTCACCTATTTGCCGGGTACTTAGAAGCATGAAACTTTGGGAAGATTTCGAGAACATATCCGCAATGGTAACAGGTTAAAAAGAAAAGTTGTTTTTACTTATATAAGATTTACATAAAAAAAACTAAAAATCCCTAATTCTCCTATTTTCCGTTTAGGTAGATACATGAAACTGTGGGAAGTTGTTGAGTATACTTTCGCGATGGTAACAGGCGAGAAATGATTTAAAATTATCACCTTCTGTGGGCCCGAGGGCCCACATGTAGTTTTTTTCTAAAGTTAATAACTGGCTCAATAACTTCTCCAACTTCCCGTGTAGGTAGAAGCATGAAACTTTTGAAAGTTGTTGAGTTCCCTCTCACGACGTAAAAGTTGCAAAAATAATTTTAAAATTCACAATCTTGGGGGTCCGGGGCCCAAAAACGCTTTTTTCGTCATATGTAAATTATAAATATGAAAATCATTAACTTTTTTTATTTCCTGAGTAGCCAGAAGCATGAAACGTTGGGAAATTGTTAAGTAAAATCCTGCAATTGTAACAGGCGAACATGTTTTAAAATTAACACCTATTGTGGGCCCGGGGCACAAATAATTTTTTTTCCGTATATGAGCTATATAAAACATAAAAATCACCATTTCTCCTAGTTCCCATGTAGGTAGAAGTATGATATTTTGGTTATTAAGTACACTCCCGAGGTGTTAACAGGCGAAAACAATATTTAAATTATCAATTACTGAAGGCCGGGGGTCAAAATGTAGTTTTTATCTAATATGAAAATCTGACTCATCACTGATTCTCCAACTTCCCGTGTAGGTAGAAGCATGAAACTTTGGGAAGTTGTTGCGTAGCCTCTCCCTGACAAAAAAATGTGAAACAGAATTTTAAAATTCAATCTTTTGGGGGCCAGGGGCCCAAAAATTCTTTTTTCCTTATACTGAAAATTGCTTTATTCCCCACTTTCCCATGTAGGTAGAAACATAAAACTTTGGGAAGTTGTTGAGCACACTCCCGAGATGGTACCATGCAAAAAAAATATTAAAAAAATTATCACTCACTGGGGAACGGGGGCCAAAATGTATTTTTTCTTTTATAAAAACTTAATCATCACTAATTCTCTAATTTCCCGTGTAGGTAAATGCATGAAACTTTTGGGAACTTTTGAGTACACTCCCGCGATGGTAACAGGCAAAAAAATATTTAAATTAAACCTTACTGACGTACATTCAACTTTAGGAAATTCTTGGGTATGATCCAGCGAAGGTTTCTGTCATAAAAAATAAAAGTTTTTAAAACACCACTTATTAGGAGCTGGGGGCCCGTATACCATTTTTAACATTAGTTATATAAAAGATAATTTTAAAAGTAGTTACTGTGTAAATGGATGAATTACTGACAACATTTGTTTTTTTTTAAAAATAAAATAAAATTCTTTAGGGTGATGAACTTCTAACGTCTGTTCCTTCGGTGCCGGGACGCAAATATTTTTTCCTATATATTTAAAGCTTATTTACATTAGATTTTAAAATATTTTTTTAAAACATAGACACGTATCTCTATCACACGAACATACTGCATCCATTTTACACGGGGGCCCGTAAAGTCATTTGAGTATCCTTTTTATTTTACACGACCTTGACAAATATTGAAAAACAAATCTATCCATCATGATCCTGAATGAAATAAATGGGAGTTTTGAGTTGGCTTGAAATGGCTTTTCCACGCTTACTAAAACCCTTACATCCGTAGTAGTGCGCGGGTATTTTGCTAGTATACAAATAAAAGGCCAAGCTCTGACTGACTGACTGACTCATCACTAATTCTCAAACTTCCCATGTAGGTAGAAGCTTGAAACTTTGGAAACTTGTGAAGTACCCTCTCACGACGAAAATTGGCGTAAACGAATTTTAAAATTCACGCTTTCGTGGGGCCGGGGGCCCAAATGATATTTTTTTCCTAATATGAGCTATATAAAAACTGAAAATCACAAATTGTCATATTTCCTTTGTAGGTAGAAGCATGAAATTATGAGTAATTGATAAGTCAACTTTCCCGGTGGTAACGGGATTTAAAAAAAAATTAAATTATCACTTACTGGGGGCCGGGGGCCCAAATGTAGTTTTTTTCTTATATAAAAATCTGACTCATAACTAATTCTCCATCTTGCCGTGTAGTTATAAGCATGAAAGTTTGGGAAGTTGTTAAGTAGCCTCTCGCGAAGTTAATTATAGTTAAATAATTTTAAAATTCAGACTCATGGGTGTCGAGGGCTCAAAAACATGTTTTTCCTAATATGTTTTTTATTTAAAAAAATAAAAATCACTAATTCTCCTATTTCACGAGTAGGTAGAAGAATGAAACTTTTGGAAGTTGTAAGGATACACTTCCGCGATGTTAACAGGCCAACAAATATTTAAATTATCGAATACTTGGGGCAAATGGGCCCTAATGAAGTTGTTTCCTTATATGATCTTTATAAAAACGTACAATCACTAATTCTGTGCAAAAATATTTTCTCACTTACTTGGAGCCGGGGGCCAAAAAGTAGGGTTTTTTTTCTTAAATAAAAATACTGATTCATCACTAATGCTACAACTTCCCGTGTAGGTAGAAGCATGAAACTTTGGGAAGTTGTTGAGTACACTTAAGCAATAGTAACACGCGAAAAAGAATTTGAAATTCACACTCAAGGGGACTGTGAGCCCAAAATTTTTCCCCTAAATGGGATATATAAAAAATAAAAATCAATCCTTCTATTTCCCGAGAAGATAAAAGCCAGAAACTTTGAGTAGGTTCAAAAAAACATTCCGCGATTGGTACAAGGTAAAACAAATTATATAAATTATCACTTATTGGGGGGCAGGGGGCCCAAATGTAATTCTTTTCTTATATTTAAAATTGACTAATCACTAATTCTCAAACTTCCCGTATAGGTAGAAGCATGAAACTTTGGTAACTT
>CALYLW010000459.1:29478-214478 GCA_944989445.1 Ampullaceana balthica | reverse complement strand
ACAACTAATATATGTTAATTGTACCCTAAAATTAAAGTCTTATTTTAATATCAACCTAATGTAAGCTGCATGGTAGAGTAAAAGCAAAATATGAATATCGAAACTTAATACTCATTCTTCTTTTTTGTTTTTCAGAAGAAGGATAAACATCACTATGTATGAATGGCATATAATAATTTTTCTAACCTGTTCTTCACGGACATTATTTAGGTTTACAAGTAAGTTTTACACTATAATATCTTAAGAACTGAGTACATAATGTTAACATTTTAAATATATTGAATTTTGAATATGTACTAGCGTACCCGTTCGCGCATTGCAGCGATTTCCGAAGAAAGAAAATTCAAGGAAACCCCTTAAGATAACGTTTGCTTTACATAGCTTTATTTTTATAAACATATTATTAAAGATGAATGTATCTCTTATTGACCTTTAAGCCTTAACACACCTTTGATCGTTGGGAAATCGTCGGATACACTTTCACAAAGGAAACTTGCAATGTTATGTTAAAAATAACTTGTCAATTATTGCATGGGACGCATACTCTCTTTTTTATTTTTCCTAATATAAAGTATATATAGTTATTAATTTAAACTGTTGGCTAATGTGTAAATAAATCGTTCTTGACAAAACGTGGTGCATAAAAATTGATAACCCCAATTAAAATAATTTAAATCCTTAAACGCCTCATTTCCATTCCTTCGGGGCCGGGGACTCAAAACATTTTTATCGTAAACTTTTCAGAATTTAACGCTTATTAATTTTACACAAAGTTGACTAAAAATAAAACATTAATCTATCAAGATCAAGTTTGAAATCTAAATTCGTTTGAATTTTACATCTTGACCTGATTGAACCCCTGGGGCTTACAGGCTGGAATCTTTTTTCATCTTCTTTAATTACCATACGTAAGTGATATTTAAATGTTGTTCGGGTACAATTGGTTTTGAATAGATGAAAAATTTAAAAACATGTTTTGCTTTTATTGAATAATCGATGACTACGTTTTTAAATAAAAATCATATTTAAGAATGATCTTTATGCATAATCTATTGATTATATAGTACTGATGATACCTAGGTTATTATTCATGTTTTCAAGAGATTTTTTTCATGAAAAAAAATACTTTTAAAGTTGTCTTATATCCTTGGCCGTCATGAAGAATAATTGTATACATTTAGATAGTTTAAAATCGTTATATTTTTTTTCAAATCATTTAAAACAAATACAATTAAAAATTCTCTTAAAACCTCGTAAATGATGTTAGCTACACATGTGCCAAATTTTTGTAAAAAAATAATACAACATGCACGGTTTTGAAAAAAAAATAATTTAATTAAATTGTAAGAAAACTATCATTTTTGATTCTTGAAAATATAAGTAAATAAATTTGACGTTGTAATTAGTGTAAAATAATGTGTGTAACATTTTATAAATTAAAATTTCAAGGACACCCCCCCCCCTCCATATCCATTGCCCATACAACAGAAGTTGTTTAATTTCATCCCAAGTAGGATTGCACTATAAACAAATTCGGACGGCCGTATGCGTGAACATAAATCATTGCATCTTGTGCGTATTCATGTAAGTGCCGTGGACTTCCTGTGAAGCTTGCAGTATGACCATTTTCCCCAGTCCATTGTGATTCCCATCAGCAGCTAAAGCGTTGCGTAAATGAATATACTCTTCTGATCTCAATTTGTTTTAATTCAATCGAATGAAGAGAAGTCGTTCAGTCTTGATTTTTGCATACATGTCGACTACATACTGATGGAACAATTGCCGACCTCGTAAAATGTGATTGACTTGGTTCTGACGAATCATCAACCGATATGAATAGTAATTCATGGCAATGACTTTCTTATTTGTCTCAATTGTTTGTAGAGTTTTTTTTTATGTTTATTAAATCCCTTATATTAACTTCGCGGCCGTCTCTGTCTTGGGCTCGGCGGGCGGGCGGAAAAACAGAAGTCGAAAATGACCCACTTCCCATGATCCGATCGAACTGAAATTTGGCACACGGACCTGTCTGACCTAACAATGCATCGTATTAAACTTTCAGATCGATCGAACGTACCGTAATTAAATTAATGCATTTTTAGTTTTTCCTTATATGAGGTATGTAATTTAAATTCACGGTTTGTTATTGTTTTTTTGCCACGTGAAAGTTTGAGCTGACGCATTGAGGCGACCCAACGAAGCGACGGGCGCTTTTGTTTACATTTTACGTGTCACTCTTAGCTCGGTCAAGCGAATCGGTGACCAGACTTTTCCCCTCTCCCCCTCCCACTTACCCCTCCCCCCCCACTAGGGTTATGAAGCAAACTTGAGTTAAGACAGATTCAGTCTGTAAATGTTTGAAAATAATCAATACTGTTAGTTATGTCTCATATATAAGGGATTTATAGTCAAAAACTTTGTTTTTACGGGTTTGTTTTATTAACTGTAAGTTCCACAATCACGGAAAAAACAAAATGACCGACGGGGGCCAAATTTTGCAGGACGGTTCCTTTTAACCTGCAGATGTTTTTACGTATATTTTTTTTTAATTTTCCTTTTTGCCGAAAGCAATCAATTAAAAGATCAGAAAATGTTCCGAAAAAGAGAGAAGTATTACATCTCATTTCCATGTTGAACAGCTTCATGCGGACATTCAAAACGAGTTCATTTTGGTGCTGTATTTTTTTTTCCAATACTTTATTTTGAGCGGTGTGCTTTCAAAAATATATTATTCTTAAATTACGATGTGCACATTTTCATATACGCATCTTAAATTGAGCTGTGTAATTTTATTATTATCAATATACATAATTTCCATTGTCTGTATGGTTGTAATGTAATGTAATGCTGTTAGGTGGCGCTGCGATATGGATGTAATGCTGTTTGGTGGCGCTGTGATCGATTTTGGTTTTATAGTGCTGCACCACAAATAACACTTTTCGAACGTTCCGCATAAAAATGTTCAATATCATAGTAAATGAATCAAATAAAAATAAATAAAATAAACGAAAGTTATGTATTACGTTATTTTTTAATCTGATGGGTATTTATTTTGAAAACTTCCGTCATTATTGACGGACAATACACTAGTAGCATTCATATTTAGTTTTGCCTTGCGGTACGAAGCAGTAGACTTTTATACGAATACATTCTTTATTTTATAGCTGGGCTAAAACTATTTCATTACATTTGTCACACGATGTATGGTATGTATTTTTTAACATGAGGGAATGAAATTGACAATTGTGATATGTTGTTAATAGTAACTCAAAATTTAATTTAAAAAAAAACAACTAATTATAAAAATAAAGAGTGAATTTTATTTTGAAAACGATGGCTCAAGTCTACTTTAATTGTAATTTGTTTTTTTGTTTTTCCTTGGCCATCGCTTTCCACAGTATAGCACTTTATTTTTTTATAAAATTGTTTTAAAAAAAAATTCCTACTATAGATTTAATATTTTAATATGTATATATATATATATATATATATATATATATATATATGTATATATATATATATATATATGTACAATGCAATTTAATACTACTTCTGTGGTTGTATTGAACCGGTGTTGTTTAATTTTTCAATAATGTTGGATATATCCTCCATATTTATCTTTTAATGATAATGAATAAATTACTATTTTTCCAAAACATTCAATGCCTGATCTCCCAAATCACTAATCAAGATGTCTCCAAATCAAATTTTACTTGCTCCTTCTTATAAACTTACTTATTAAAGTTAAGCATCAATGATTTTGACATGCATATAAAGGCATAGTACCAATGTTGTCCTTTTATGTTTACCTAAGCTAAACAAATTAACAGTTAAAAATTTAGCTACTTAACTTACTAAGAAAATATATTAAACTTAACACAAGTGAACCTAAAAATCCGTATTTAATTTGTGATGTGAATTGAACATGTCAGACTGTAAATCTTTTTTTTTATAAACAAAATATGGTCTGGGAGTTGGAATATAATTTACAAAATATGATGCCTTATGGGAAATGGGATCAAAAAAAGATATGCATTCCTTTTTGAAATTATACCAATTGCATTAAAGCGGTTAATTTATATCGTATAATATAAAGGCAAATATATAACAAATGCAAACATCATTTCATTTCGAAACATCTATAAAGACGTTCAAAATATAGAGTGATTTGTGTGTGTGTGTGTGTGTTTTAGCAATATTTATTATTATTATTATTATTATTATTAATATTATTATTATTATTATTATTATTATTAATATTACTTCATTACAAGACCTCTTATTGTCTAAATACGGTGGCCAGATTTTCTTGAATCCTCTTTAATACGACGGCATTTGTTCCTTTGAAGTCTTTTCGAAAGTACATTTCATTTATAAATTTTAGTTTATTTGAACTATGGGATAAGTAGCTATTTCGATTATGAAAGTGAGGTGCCATTCGTTGTCAAATGCGGCTTATAATACCTTCATTATCTAGAAACAATTACATAGTGGTGGGATGGAGTATAATTATCCAATTATAATGCATTATTAGGAAACTGAATCCAAGAAAAGATTGCATCCTCAATAAAAAATTATCCTTTTTGCCTGATATTCTTAAATTTAAATAGCGTTAGACAGAGATAAAAAATCAAATGTAATTTCCATATTAAACTACCTAGAGGGACATTCAAAATAAGTTATTTAGTAGCATTATTTTATTACTATACTTAAAATTGAAATTCTTTCATTGTCAAAAAACAAAAAAACGTTGCACGGATTGTATTGTACGCTTTTAAATAATAATGTGTTAGTTGCTTTGACTTCTTTTGGAAATAAGAAACATTTACAACATTTATCATTTAGTTTATTGGCGTTTAATCATCATGTTTAATATAATGCGCACAGATCAGGAATATGTTTATAAAAGTGTTGTCAATATAATACGCACCTTTTTGCGCGACATAAAGGTTTTTCAATATAATACGCATCGCGACACTCTATCTCAAAATATAAAATGATACATAGAGATAAATAAAATAATCTAAAAAATCAATAATTTAATTAAAGTACATGCGATCCATCTGAAATTTTACACTTCATTTTTATCATCGCCACACAAAATTGCCTGAAAAACTTCAGCTCGCTACCTAACGAGGAAGTGGATTAATATTGATCCAAAGTGTCTGCGACAATCAAGTAAACAAGGGTTCAAACAGACACGACGAATTAATATAAAGCATTTAAAATAAGTATTAGATGATGGTTAATTATAAAATTAAAAAAAAACAAAGGGTGCGCCTTAGGCGCCCCTACAACCCCTATTATAAAATACTTTGTGTACATTTCAGAGAGTTTAATATTTGGTATTTATTAAACAAGGACAATTTAGTTTGGCTTTAAAAAGGTCGGCGCAGTAGGCGCCCTAAAAAAAGTGCATTTTTTCAAAAAAAATTAGATTTCAGCTGAAAACTTCCGTCATTTTTGAAGGGAGATACGCTAGTTTATAAAATATTTTTTTACAGTGCTATTCACAACATGATTTTTAAACTAATTTTAGAAGCAGCGCACCAAATTACTGCACCAAATAATAACCTTTTGAGTCAATCCGCACTGTTTACAACACAAATGCTGACGTCAAAGGTTCGTGCGTTGTTTCGTTAAAGTCCATCTGAAAATCAAATTAATAATGATTTTTAAGTCTATATATTTTTAAAAAAGCATAGTGATGTCCCTTAGCGCTAGGTGTGAAGCAGTCAGCAAAAATTGAGCGTAAATATCTCTGTCTCAAGTTCGTCAACAATTGCTTGAAGAGCAAATATACGAATTTAGTTTGTGCTGCGGCGCCGTGGCGCCTGCGGCGCCCCTTTTTTTAAAGGTGCCTACGGCGCCCGTCTTTTTCAAAAGCCCACCTAACTTGTCCTTGTATGATAAATAGGTAATATTAAACTTTCTTAAATGTACACAAATTATTTTATAATAGGGCTTTTTTGGTCAAAAGTCCAAGTAACTTATCATTGTATGATAAATACGAAATATTTCTGAAATGTACACAAAGTATGTATATAATATTTTTTTACAGTGCTAATCACTTCACGATTTTTAAAGTAATTTTAGAAAGCAGCGCATCAAATTACTGCACAAAAAAAATAACTCTTTGAGTCAGTCAGCACTGTTTACAACATAATGCTGACTGACGTCATAGGTTTGTGCGTCGTTTGGTTAATTTTAATCTGGAAACCAAAAGGATTATGATTTAGAGATAGGCTACAGTCAGTGATAATTGAGCGTAAAAATATATATGATTATTTGTCGCTGGCTTTTAGAGATACTGTCAGGGAAATATTATAGCTAATGGGGTTTTCCCGATGTGTATGTGTTTGTACGAGTCTGTGGTGCAGTGCGGAATAGTGTGCATGGTATGGAACGCTATGACGTAGCATGAGAAGGTGTGCCGCGAGATAGTGAACCTGACGCAGGGACGGTTGAGAGTCGATAGTCAGTTAGAGATTTGCTGTTGTTGCCTGCGAAAGGACCTTGTTGGACGTTAATAAAACTTATGTATGTTATAATGGTGTTGGAGTTACTTTGAGTTGTAGCCTGTCCTTGTAGTCATTACAAGTACCCAGCAAACGACGTAACAGATACCTCAGGGGCATCTCCATCAATGACTACTGTCTATCATGCTAGTGAAGAATACAAATCAGCACTCGTTTTCAAATTCACGTGCTCATTTTGTAGAGCCTGACTGAATCTGTTAAAATGTAACACTTATTCCCAAAAGACAAGCATGAGACAAAATTCTAATTCTTGTATCTTCTTTGCAATTTTTGTCTGCTTCTCTTCTGGTGTCCCCCTTCTGTGACATGTCTTATTGTAGACACTCTAACGCTTCTATAATCTGAGGATGAGACTTTAGTATAGCTTTAGTTCCAACAGCATGTGCTTTCCATCTGGTATCGGAAAGAGTGTTTACCAGCGTTCAATCCACAAAGCATCCTTTAAGAATATTCCATCTGTTGGTTGAAGCTGAGAAAAAAGTATCGATCAGTTGCACTGTATGGAAGAAATTTACTGTTTCTAAAGAAGAGTCAACGGCACTTCTGCCTACCAGATTTAGTGAATGGGTAGCACAGGGTATGTAGATAGAAAGCTAATTTTCCTCTAGAATTTTGTTCTGCATGCACTTGTAATACCAAGACATATTAGCTGCATTATCCGGGACTGACCTCTGCATTTTGCAAAATCAATATTGCAAACGTCATGTAAGTACTTCAACTCTTGCTTAGCCATACCTTCACAGTCTTCACAGCTGTGACTTTGCAGCTCCAAGAAAGTCAAAAAGCGCTCAATGGGCTCTCCATCTACCACATATCGAAGAACAGCGCTTAACTTATCTATGAGTGAAATATCGTGTATTGACAAGCTGAAATAATCGGAAGCCTTTACTGCATCTATAATTACTTGATTGATTTTTGGGGTTCATCAATGAAATCACTTCTTCACATATGGTTTAAGATACATAAGAAGGATTTCTTTTTTCCAGAATTTCCTTATTTCTCAATATGTGATGCTACAAATGGATGAAACTGACTAACTAAAAATTACTCCATCAACCCTAGAAAAATTAAAATTTGTAAGGATCAAAATTTTTCATTTGTCCCTTTAAAAGCGATTTCAGGGGTGGATTTAGATTGCACGGGGTCCATGGCTGAAATTCGAACAATTCGTCCAGCCACTTTATTATACAATTTAATAAGTGTGGGGTCACTTATTCAGTCTTAAATCATTGTGGGACCTTGGCTTTAGCCCAATCAGCCTTCCATTTAATCCGCCCCTATGCGATTTAATATTAAATTTGCGATTTGCTAACGTCATGTCGACTATGGACATTATACATATTTTTCTTGAAGACTTGTGGTGCCCCCCCAAATGCTTGGTGCCCAAAGTACGTGCCTTGTTTGCCTATAGGTTAATCCAGACCTGCGGACGTGATAACTAGTGCACTGCGAATCTCACTTTATTCTGTGAGGAACAATTCAAGTGGAACGCAAGAACCATTGTTGGTCTCGATACTTTGGTCGACCCTAGCTAGGGTCATTCGTCACACTCAGTTGCACATACTTGCGTGGTGTCTTGCATGGTCCTAAGAAGAGAATTATATATATAGATAATTTCAAGAAAAAAAATAATACTGGAAGAAAATGGGCGGGGATAGAAACAAACATTGGCTTAACGATATAATTTACAAAATATGAAGTCTGATAGGAAAACGTAAATAATCAAAGAATTGCTTCCCTAATTTAAACAGCAACATATTAATTATATGGGTATCCATCGGTAAGTAGGACGGTTATGGTGAAGTGGACAAAAGGAAACAAAATATGTATCAAAATAGTCTTGATGCATTTTAATTTTTTTTAAATTGATTTAATAGACTTTCTTCCTGTAAGCTCTATCGGCGAATTAAAGACGACATATATTTTATTCAGAATGCAATCCTTTTCTACGTTGAATCTATACCTAAGAGAAATGTTTGTATGCAGGATTTTTAATTAAATCAATACCATATTAAATTGTTTCTTTACTTTCTTAGAGCTATTTATATTACGTAAAATTGTCTTATAATTACATAATCTTGTTTTTTATATGTATATTTCTGACCAACTGAAAGTTTTATTCTCGTGGGTAAGCTCAGCAAAAAATTTGGATATATTACAACCAGAAGGCCCGACTTAATAATAGCATACACGTACATACTTAACAAATAATTACTGGCATATTTTCAACTAATACAATTTTCAAGTTTATCTATATTTATCAATATCCTTTTAAATTGAATGGGTAATAAAATCTTACAAAATTAAGAACAAAAAAAAACATTTGGGGCCCCCAGCCCTGAAGGAATGAACATTCAAAGTTGATTGCCCTATAGTATTTTAACATGGGCTATTAAGGTTTTGTTTAATACGTTTTTGTCAAGATCTATTCATTTATACAGTAGCTAAAGTTTAAACTAACTTTTATATAGCTCGCATCAGAAAGAAAAAAACTTTATGGGTCCCCGAAGTCCCAAGAGTGTTCTTTTTCAGTGTCTTTAATGTGTGACCTGGAACTGATTAGCAATTACATATATAAAACATAGTAAGACATACGAAAATTCAAGATGCGAAAGCCACTCCCCCGGGAAAGTGTTAATTTTGTATCTCGAGGTATCACTGTATTTCCTTAATTCCATCACGATGATCGTTTAGGAAGTTTTTTAGTATAATACTCCGAAGGTTTTTGTCATATGAATGTTTTTGTTTTTGCATTTTGGTTTGTTATATTATTTATCAAATCGTTGCAACGCCTGTAAGCTTGTATTTTTAAATTGCATATGAAAATCATTGGTGACAAATATCATTTTTATTCATTGACATTTTAAAACAGTTAACTGTTCATTGATTTCTGTACGTACATTTCAATTGAAATAGATTCATCATTTCAAAACACATGCAATGATACACAATGGGAATACTTCAATGGCAGCTGCTACAGTTTTATGCCAGAAGAAAGAACTGACTACATGCAATCCTGGCTCGATGCAAGATTAACATGTCAGCGGTATGGAGGAGATCTTGCTAGTATCAACAGTGAAGAAGAATTAGATTTCCTTACAAAATTGGTAACAATGATTTTACAATTCTAGAAATAACAACAATAAATCATTTTTTTAAAAATTATTATTTTTCCTCCAATAAATGAAAACTTTTAGAATATTTTAATTACCCTCTTTGTGAATTCCCAGAGATCAATTTAATTGTCTAACTCTATTTCTGTTGCTTTCCCACTTCATCATGTTAATTTCCCCATCTCATTTTCATAATAAGTTATTATTAAGGATAAAAAAGGTTATTGTTAATTGTTATGAGCTTCATTCTTTCAATAGCCCGGTTCAAATTACATACCAGTTTATTTAGCCAAGTAAATTCAAATCCATGTACAAGAATAATTTGTTTGTGGTTTTGTTTAAATGAAACGAACTATTGATTAAAGTTCAGGTATTAAGTTCAGAGTTCAGCATAAAATTATTTTTAAAAAAACAGTTAAGGTTGTTCTTGTAAAACAAATATAATTTTTTTTTAAATTCAAGAAAATATAACGATAATGCATTGTCATTTATTATATTTTAGAAAGTCAATTTAAATATATATAGCAGAACATGGATTGGCCTGATCAAGTTGGGACAGTCCAACTATATGTGAGTATTTTTATTTCATGTTTGTATATATATACATACACACACATATATATGTATAAATATTTTTATAAAAATATTAAAAAATATATTCTGTATATATACCAGAAATATAGCAGAAACAAGCCGTTAAACTGTACAGCCATAATAAAGATTGTGCACAAATAAATTGTGATATTAATTATTTAAGTATCTATTTGTATTTGACGTCTTAAAATAAGCTATTTATGTGTATATAACTAAATTTTGCGGTTAGTTTAGCCTTGAAAATAAAACTTTCAGTTGGTTAGATAAGTAAAAAAAAATATATATATACATTCGTTCATATTGTGACAATTGTACGTAAAATAAAGAATAAGGTAAATTGATTGATCTTAATCAAACTTTGTAAATAACAACTTGGTAGCCAATATTGAAATACTATTGGGCACTAATTTCCTAATGTCCAATTCTTCGGGGCTGGTGGCCCAAAATATCTTTTTTCATAAACGTGTAAGATTGTATTCCCTATTCAAGTATTAAATATCTAGATAAATATAGAGAAATATATCCGTTAAGAAGTTGATTGAAATACACAGGTGTTTAGAACTTGACATCTTGCACTAATTGGGCCCTTAAAATCGTTTTTGACTTATATGAGCTACATAAAAATTAGTTTATGTGATAGCTACTGAGTAAATGAATGGATCTTAACCAAACATTGTATATTAAAACTTGTTAGCTCATATTAAAATAAAAAAGGGCACTGCAAGTCTATTGTCCAATCGTTCAGGGCTGCGGGCCCCAAGGGTCTTTGTTCGAATATGTTTGAGATATATTTTGCATTCTATTTTTAACGATCTTGAGAAATATATTCATGATGAAACTGAATTAAAATGAACACCATTTTGAAATTTACATCTTACATCGATTGTGCCAGGGGCCCCAAATGTCTTTTTTTGTATTAGCTAAATACAAATTAGTTTAATTATTAGACAATGAGAAAATAACTGGATTTTGACCAAACTTTCTATATAAAAACTTAACAGCCTATATTAAATTACTATATGGCACTGAACCTTTAGTGTCCATTTCCTCAGGGCCCTAAATGTTTTTTTACTAAACTTGTAGTATATTATATTCCCCATTCAATTTTACACGATATTGAGCAATATAGATAAATATAGTTATATATTTGCAATGAAAGTAAACAGATTTTCGAACGTCATATGTTAAACTGATGGGCCCGGTGACCCTTAAAGTATTTTCTTAAATATCTAAATTTATGTATTCCTTTTACTGAAATCGTTGCAATGAACGACGGGTCTGCTAGTTTGTAATGAAACACACACAGCACACGCTGAAACAATAAAACAATAAAATAAATAAAAGTAGAAATTTGAACAAAATGTTTTTTAAATTTAAACTACATTTAGATTATGATTTTACCATTTTAGTTCTTTTACAAAACAACACTAATATATGTATATGTAATAACTTTCTAATATTTAAATTTCAGTTGGTGATCATTTGTATGTTTGTTCCTTTTCTTTGTTACAGTATCAATAGAAAATAAAGGATATAGACAAAAGTTGCCTCGACGACTCTTTTTAAATTGAAGAATGCTTTATTAAAATTGTATAATTATACACACTGCGTAAAAGACGTACATTTTTTTAAAAAATCGTAAAATTTAGAGAACAAGAGAAAGATTTAAAATATATCAATATTGAAAGTTTTTTTTAGACCAGCGTTAAAAAAGAGTTGCATAAAATGCTGTATTTTTAAATCCTTTATATTAACTCGTGAAGTCTGGTTGATTCCTTGATTGTTTGCCGAAAAAACTTTGGATCGACTTTTATCCCACTTACTCGTATGTTAACGAGCTGAAAATTTGCAGGCAGACTCGTGGTGAAGATAAAAAGTATCTATCAAAATTTTAGAACGATCGAATGTTCTGTTATTAAATTAATGACCTTTTAGATTATATATATGTATCTAAACGTAGCACGTACATATTTGTGCTAGACTGTCGGTGTGTGTATTATGATGAACAAACGTTTTAATATTTTCCTGTCGCGCGGTGCAGTGTGTATTACAGTGCATACTTTTAAAAATATATTCCCGATCTGTAAATGTTTTTGCTGTCTAGGCTGTTTCGCGGTGCGCAATATATATTACAAATGTTTTTATAACCCTTTTGCCGTGTTCAAATCGAGCTAAAATTTAGCAGGCAGAGAGACATAAATACAATTTTGGATTTTTGGATTGTCTTGCGATGCGTATTATAATGAACATACCTTAAGATATGTCTCGTATATAAATGATTTATTGTAAAAACGTTGTTTTTTATCGTCTTCTTTTAAATTTCAAGGCTTAATTTTGAGCGGACCACTTTCAAAATATATGTTATCGACCAAATACAGTGCGCATATTATTTTTGAATACGTCTACTCTTTTTTTTTAATTCTTGTAAAACAGCATTAAGTTTATAACGTTTATAATTTGGTTAAATTTAGCTTAGGGTATATACTATTGCCTGTTTCAGGGGGAAGTGCCATGCGTTCTTTATCTTTTAAATACTGTATGTTGAATATTATATATGTATGTACTTGTAGCCCCAAGTATGTTAGGTTTTAATGGGGCTACTACTTCCTAAAATGTTAAAGTATCAATTAGGGCTGTTAACGATAAATTTAAATTTAATTGTTAAGTTTTGAAACATTTACGATGAATTAATCGTTAATTTCGATTAAAGCCAAAAATTAAAATGTATGCTGTCATAGGTAACACTTAATAAATGCTCTTGTTGAAAATATAAATAACACTGGGATGTCTCTTTATATGTCATCTTTTAAATCAAATACTCAAACAGACAAGTGTGTTGACATTATTTGGTTCAAGTGCTGAGCAGGTCTAATTGATAATATAACCAGGCGAGTTGGTCCACATGGAACTGAGGTAACTGGTATTCACAAAGACAAAGACAAAACGATCTTGGCAAGGAATGACATTATGGGATATCTGTTTGCATTGTAGAGGGTTAATGGAATCAGGAATGTCATCTCCATTTTGTAACGCAGTAATTCATCAGAAGAGCTATCGTCATGTTCTGTCTCTGAGTCCATTACTGCTACTAGTTTAATAGCTTTTCATTTGGTTTGATAAGTGGGTGAAGTGTTAGAACCATGGTACACAAGCGTATCAGCATTTTGAACATTCCCATCAGTCAATGGTATAAAACCAAAATGTTCGTGTATTCGTCAGAAAATGTATTATTTATCGGCCGCTATTTTTTATCATTTATGTTTACTTTTTGACTTTAAAAAATTTGTAAGTGAAGGGTAAAATAAATTAATTATTAACTTTTTTTTACGATTAATCGAGAAATGTATCGTTAATTGTCCTTGCCCTAATATATATAATATACAATGTTAAATGGTAAGATTTGTCCGACTCGATAAACTCGTCTCCTATGTGACATGTCGGCTCGCTCTTTTCCTCTCAACTGTCAGCACTAACTTCCTGTAAAGTCTTTCTTTGATCTCACGGTGGGCCGACACCACCATCTGTAGGCGTTCCCTTGTAGATCCCGAGTTGATCTCAACACTGGTACAAATATTTTATCGGAGTGGTTATAGGGAGATGTTCCCTTATAATGGGAGATTGTTGGCTTGTGACATGACGATTAATTTGATTGTTTTTTTACAGGTCGGTTCTACTTGTCAATTAGTTAGCAGTACACGACACCTTGTGATATTTTTGTTCAAGTAACGACACACTAAGAATATTCGATAATTTTCGCAACACAAAAAATAAGTTTAACTTATTTTATTAAATAGATAACATTTTTAACATTACTGGGATGATTATTACTGTGATATATCAGTGTGACGGATGTGCCTGCTTAAGGGAACACATCCTATTCCATCTGGGCTCCAAAGTTGACAAACAAACGCGCATATCATTATCAACTGTAAGGAGGCTCTCTCGTTTCTTGGACTTGATTTCAGTTAATGCCGAAAAGCCAAATTCACAGAACCAAGAATATGAAAATGGCAACAGAGTTTTAACTGCTTTCAAACTTTTTAATAGATAGACTTTCATGATTGCAAGCCAGAATTCTTCTAAAGCCCTGTTGGTGAACGTTGTTTGTTAGAATTTGTTATGTCGTAATTCGATCAGCTGTTCCTCCTCTTTGGTCGTCAAATTGATTTCTTCACTGACTGCAAACGGATTAATCTACCAATCAAATTCGTCAATGTCCAGAGATGGAAAATAATATAGAAGATAGTTTGAAGTTGACTTAGAGTTTTTAAAATTGCATTACCTATTAACCCTATTTTCTTCTTATCTTGAAATTTGTTAACAGTTGGAAAGCAGTCGAATATTCCTTTCGATATTTTACTTTTCCACAATGACAATTGCTCATTTAATGACTTCAACTTCCAGGAGGATGTTCTCAGATGGTCCATGAATACTTCAGTTTAGAGAATTAAGTTCGTCGAATAAATTGGAAAGAAACCGAACCTTTAACAAACAGATTTCGTCATGTAGTTGGAATTCAAAATTTCGATCTTCAGTTTCAAGGAAAGAAATCACTTCTATTTTAATACGTCTGTCAAAAATGTTTCCTTTTGAAAGCTAGCGAACTTCCGTATGATAAAGTGGGCACTTGTAATCGGAGTCCATAGCTTCACAAAGTTGTGCAAAGAGTCGTGACTTGAGTTGTCGAGTCTTGATGAAGTTCACTACTTGAACAAACTGGTCATGATGTAATGCAAATCTTTGAGCAATAATTTAAAAACGAGACTTTCTCTATGAATCATGCAATGGACGGAAATGATAATGGGATTTTATTGAAGCGCAAGAGTTACAAAACCTTTGTTTTTTTCATGCATTGAAGGACACCATTCGGTGAAAATGCCAACGCCATTTTCCCAATTCAAGTTGAATAGCAAAATATTCTAATTAACCATCTTGTAAATGTCACTGCCCTTTGTAGTGCCAGTCAAAATTCTGCAGAATAAGAATTCTTTCAAACTATTTCCTTATTATATGAAGCGAATTAATGCAAGAAGCTGAGCTTGTCGACTGATAACCGTAGATTCATCAACTTAAAGTGTCCAAAGCTTTTCTCAGTTGTTTTGAAGTGGTAGCTAATTTGATCTTGTAAATCTGATGAAATGTCAGTGATTCTTCTCTAAATTGTATCATTTGACAAAATGACTTTCCTCACTTTAGCGGCTGAATCAGTTTCAATCATAGATTCGACGATAATAGCTAGTGCTGGTGCTGGTGCGATTATTGACGCAGCTTCTACGTGCTCTTTTTTTCTCTTTGCTAATAACTGATCAATATTTTAACTAGCAAACAGTACTTTTTTTACGAATTTTGTGAAACTGAAAAGCTTTTCCGATTGGTGTTTTCTCTCAACTGCAAGTCGTTCGAAGTATTTTGATGAGTTGTCTTTCAACTATCGATGATTTTTTCTACAAGTGTTGCTTCAGTTTGTTGGGGACCAGATATTCGTTCGACAATGTTGAGATGCAAAGCAATCATAAAGGAACTTGAGAATCTTCAGATCCTTTTGCTAGGAAACCATATTCGATGTATTCTTTTTTGATCTTTCGGTTGTCATTTTTTCTTTCATTCTGGACTTTTTCTTTTTGAGTAGAAGATTTTTATTAAAAACATGTCCATGGCTAAAGTGAAAAGTTTATTTCTGAAAAAAATACATTTGAAGCATGCAAGTATTATTAACTTATTCAAATTTCTAAATGAGAACCAACAAAACTTAAATGTTGAAAAATATTCCTTTTATAATTTTAATAGTGTAGCTTTATTACGGGTCATCTGGGAGGTTGACACGGAGGCGAAACGTGGGTGAATGAACCTGATAGATTTAATGTCAGACCTTAACATTAATACTTATTTTATTCTAATTACAATTGATATTTTTACGGGAAGTTTATGAACTAACGATTCGTACTAATTTCAATAATTTTCATCATCACAATACACTTAAGGCTACAGTTCACATGCACTGGGATGCTGTAAATAATTTTATTATTAGTTTAGCAGATAAACTGATTAAGCCGGCATTTTAAGCAAGTTAATAAGATACAATTATGTTAACTTGGTTAAAATGTCTGCTTATTTTACTTTAAAATACTTTAAAGTTCAATCTCTAACCGAATGAAAACTTTTTAAGCCAACTACACCGCTTGAAAGAATGAAAAAAGAAAATGGCATACACAGACGCCAACCAAATCTAACGTCAAGCCCAACGCGAATCACAGGTGATTACTGATTTCGTTGTTTATTTATTTAACAAACATTTTGTTTCGCATTATTTTAAAATTTCATAATAACTTCAGAGCTCAGAACACTAGCAATTTAATTCAGTCGGACCTCTCTATGTCGAAATCAAGGGACCAGGAAGAAAAATTCGACTTACTGAGTTTTCAAGTTAGGTAAATGGCATTTAAGCGTAGATTATTGTGTGGGGGGGTGTGGGGGGGACAGCCATACTGGTTAGAATGCTTGACAGGAAAGATAAGTCGGTGTCTGTTGTTTTGCATAAAAGGAAGCCACTTGCTTTGACATACCAACACAAGCCCACGAGAAGAGACACCTTCCCTCCCCTCCTTTACTCCATGCATAGTGGGATGGTGGAAGTAACATTTTTCTTTTAAAAAAAGTGTCATAGCATGCCTTAGAAAATTCGACTAAGGCAGGTTTGACCTTAAAGAAATCTAACATACATTATTCTTATCGGATTTGGCTGGGACCTAACAATTAATTCGATATAAGGAGGTTTTCGAATTAGGGAATTTCGACTTAGCGAGGTCCGACTGTAATTTTACTAAATCTCGCGACACACCTGGAAATCTCTCGTGTCACACTAATATGTCGCGACACACATATTTAGAAACACTGGTCTATTGGTACTCGACTAACAATAGTAGTTTCTACGTAAAATAAAACACCAGTATAAGTTTTTTTAATGAATTTTCATCAAGCCTCTATGGTCTCATGGTAGTTGGTGTGATTCCTTTACTACAGGTATCAGATATGGGTTCAAGATGTAGTTTAGTACCATTTTGCTTTCTTTCTCTTTTTGTGTCTTTTTAATTACTTTGAAATGATATATACATAATAATTATGAGTTGATGCTTAGGGTTGATGATTATGCAAAAATAGTTAATTATTGTCAGCAGCCAAATATACTCCAAATAATGATTTTCAATAAGTTTAGCCTCAAGACAATTAGCCAATGTCAGAGGTTGACCAAGTATCAAGGCCATTACTATTACATGGTGTCAAAAGGACTGACCCCAGTACTATTACATCAATCAACACGCCATTCAGATATATATATTGTATTGTTTTCTTATAAAAGTCTAAAACTAAAATGAAAAATAAATAATAATAATTTAGCAAAGACTAATAAAATAACATAAACTCCCAATACAACTTACACAACTTATTGACCTACTTTAACACACGAAAATATATCCAGAATTGTGTTGAGTTGTTTGTTTAGCCTTCTCGTCCATAAGGGGCATCCACCGATCATCGTCGGCGTCTTCAATTCCTCCAATGTGCATGGGTCACCTACAAGAGACCTCCAGGCATCTCTATCCTGTGCAAGCTTCTCCTTGATCTTCCATTCATGGCCAATTCTTTTGATGTCTGCCTCCAACTCTCGGTGCCAAGTGTTTCTTGGATGGCCACTTTTCCGCTTACCCTGGGGGTTCCATTTAAGGGCTTGCCTTGTTGTATTATAAGCAGGTTTTCTTATTGTATGACAAATCCACCCCTACCGCTTCTGAAGAATCTCTTCCTCAATTGGCTTATGTTTTGTCCGCTGCTACCATTCCCGGTTGCTAATATTGTTCGGCCAGTACATTCTGAGAACCCTTCTTAGACAATTGTTGATGAAGGACTGGATTCTGGTCAGGTTTACGGGCGTTGTTCTCAATGTCTCGATTCCATATAGCAGTACAGGTTTCACCAAAGCGTTACATTGTTGGAGACCCAAACATTCGTGAGTTGTTGGAAGGCTGCTCTTGCTTTTCCAATCCTTATTTTGACATAAGCGTATGTACCACCTTGTTTATCTACCACGCTGCAAAGGTAAACAAAACTGCTCACCTACTCACCCAGTCAATGACTAACAGGAATAGGAAGGGTGTGAGAGACATTTTGTTGTGTTTACATTATTAGAGAATGCAATGACTTGACCTAGTATGAAACACGAGGTTTGAGAGGTGAACTGTAAGCGTGCTGGTCAAGGACTGAGAGAATAGCTGGATAAAAATGTACGGTTCATGAGGCAACCGGGGTTAATAGCAGTTGATTGCATACGAGCTGCTTAGGTAGTTGATTGTACTGTTTAACACAGTGAATTGTATATAGTGATTAAAGACAGTTGTTAACCAGACTACAGTGTGTTAAAGCCTTGTCACTAGACCAGCCACGAGTTCTATTACATGGTGTCAGAAGTAAAGAACCTCAAGACTATTTGAAGTACTGACGCCATATCTATTACATGATGGACCGACTCCACCCGCCACAACCACTGGAGCTAATTGGAAACATTGCTTCCATCTGGAAGATATTTAAGCAGTCTTTCCAGATATACAAGATAGCCAGTGGACTCGACACAAAAAGCAAAGAAGTGCAGAGCATGACACTGCTGCATGTTATAGGCCAGGAAGCGGTAGAAGTATACAATACATTCCAATGGACTGGACATTAATGTGACGATTGTGACACAGATTTTCATTCAGTGAAGTGCTTATTAAGAAAATTCGAGAATTATTGTTTGCCAAGAAAGAATGTGACAGTCGAGAGACACGTGCTATTCTCCAGAAAGCAAGGTGAGGGAGAAAGTTTCGATAATTTCATCACACACCTTAAACTTAAAGCAAAGACTTGTGAATTTGAAAATTTAACAGAGTCGTTAATAAAGGATATAATTGTGGCTGGAGTAAATAATGAATATCTCAGGGCTAGACTTCTGAGTGAATTAGAACTAAATTTGAACAAGGCTGAAATTATATGCAAAGCGGCCGAAACGTCATAATGGCAACTCAAAGCTTTAAGTCAGTGGTTCCCAAAGTGGTCCGTACGGACCCCCAGGGGTCCGCGGGACCTTTCAGGGGGTCCGTGGAAAATAAAAATTGATTTGGGGGTCCCTGAACAACGTCAGGGGGTCCGCGCAAGGTTTAAGAATCAAATAATAAAACTCATTAATTTTTTTAATATTATTATTGAAATTAAAATAAATAATAATAAATAAAATAGTATGTGAATGCCTTTTCTACTAATTAAATACCATCTTAGGTGCTATCCTTCATGGATACAATGTTGTTTTACGTAAAAAAAGTATTAGAACTACTGTAATTCCCACATCTATAACCAATCAAAATACTTGGTTTGTTGAAATGTCAAGCTTGATGCAGATGAAATGCCGAATTCCCTATAACTATAACTAGAAATATACAAGTTTTTAATTTGAATCTACGAGGGTTGCAAGGTTGTGTATTATTCGATGTGTGGGAAGTTATATTTATCTAAATTGTATCCTATCATCAAATGTTTTCAATAGGGTTTTACTGTAGCATTCCATTGAAAACGTTACAACAGATAAAAGAATGAGTGAGCCCAAGGCTGGATTTAGACTTGATGGGGCCCTAATCTATTTAAGGACCTTTTGAGGTCTAGATAATCTATAGCAGAGACAAATATGAAAATAAACTTCCGGGGGCCCTCAAGAAGGCAGGGCCCCTAAGTTATAGCTTGTTTAGCAAATAGTTAATTCCAGAACTGAGTGAGCCGAAGAAACAATGCCGACAATATGGTGTTAATGGATATTTGAAGTATGGCTAAATGTTTGGAAACAGATACGAAACGTGAAACGTTATTTACTGAATTTTTAAAAAAAGTTTGAAGTTAAAGCAATACACTTGAATTTCTGGCATACTTAAAACATGCTGTACCAAATGTATTTTCAGTAAATTGAGTCATTGATGAACATCAAATATTTTAAAAAAACATTGAAAGTTTGCATGGATCACTTCATTATGTCATTAGAGCAGTTAATAAAATCAAACCGAATGCCTTCGATGAGAGATTATTTGCTCACCACGGTTTGGAAAAATGAAGAAGATTATTTATTCACACAGAACTACGCTGGTTATCATCACGTACATATTTAAATCGATTTTATACTCTGTTTGATTCATTGTCCGAATTCCTGGAAAACAAAGACAATTAGCATCACAATTAACTCCAAAAAAATGACATATCCTTTATGAATGAATTATTTACCCAACTTTAACAAAACTAATTTGAAACTACAACTACTACAAGGTAACCAATTAAATTTAATCAAAACTAAAAGCGTTATATCTGAGTTTGTTGCAAATCTTTTTCTTTGCAAACAACACTTAGGAACAGGAGAATGTTCTCAGTTTTCAAATCTTTTGAAATTGCCACATAGTTAAAGATTTGCTTGCTTACTGTCAAAACTTAACGGCTCTTCATGCTGACATTTTGTAGGCATTTGCCACTATAGGATATTTCCGTTTGACAGTTGAGCTCTTTAGCGCATGGACAAACTCAGATCCCAAACACAGATGAATACATACTAATACAGGAGCAGCTTATTGAAATATCCATAAATAAGGAACTTATACCCACTGTTTGAACTAGGATACCACAAATTCTGGTTACAAAGTCAGATCCCAATTTTATATCATGCATTGAAGGTTATTGTACATATTTTTTTGACTGTTTTCCTGTCTTCCTATTTGGTAGAACAAAGATTCAGTGGCGTTATGAACCTCATCATAAAAAACAACAACAAAAATAATTTAAAAAATAAACGACTAGAAATTGGTGCTCGTGAGGATTTGCGGTTCCTACACACAAACATTGAGTCAGGCATAAAAACACTCATAAAATCTCATCAGGTTAATCCAAGTTTGTTTTTTTTTCAATTTTATCTTAAACAAAAGTGATAATTTTAATAAATACCGTACTTTTCATCAAAATGTACTTTTGTAATTTTTGTACTATGCATTTATAAAGTTGTTTTTTTCTTGGGGGTCCGTGGGGAAATTTTGAGTATAAAAGGGGTCTGTGGGTCAAAAAAGTTTGGGAACCACTGCTTTAAGTGAAGAAAAGAATATTCAAGCTGTAAACTCAAAGGCACATGAGAGACCAAGTACGCACAAGACAACAAGTCAACATATCAAGCAAGCTGTAAGGTCAAGTACACACATGAAAGCAGGCCAATGCAAGTATTTGTGGAAAAAACCATGAACCTAGAAAATGTCCTTCTTATTGTAAATTATGCAACAACTGTGGAAAATTGAATCACTTTTCTGCTTTTTGCAAGTCAAAACGGGTAAAAGTTGTCAACCGTCAACTGAAAGATCACGTGGACTATAGTCAAACATTCTGCTTAGGAAGTGTGTCCACGCAACACGCAACAAGTGATGAATGGAGGGTAATCGTTACGCTTGAAAGTAGGCCAGTGATGTTCACACTGGACACGGGCGCACAAGTAAACATTCTGCCACACAGATTGTTTAGTCAACTAAGAATTGGAAGAATGCAGAAATCAATAGCAAGGCTCACTACATACAATGGGGAATCATTGCCTGCTGTAGGCAAAACATCAATCAAAAAGCTCTGTGAAAGACAAGACAGAGGTGCTGGAATTTCAAATAGTCAAGATGCACTCAAAGCCTATCCTTGGTCTGCAAGCTTGTCAAAAGCTGAATCTGATTAAAATCGTGGGCTTAAAAAGCAACATTTATCAGAGGTCCAAACAGCAGAAGAAAAAAAACAACGAATCATACAATATCAACGGACGTACACACTCTCAGCGTGTAAGCAACGCAACTATTCAGAAAACAATCGAATGGCTCGTGACAGCCAGCAGTCGTCGTGTCAGCAGCAACGACGCCAAGGTCATGCATCGTTAAGACTAGCGATGGTGTGACACACCCACGAAACAACAACATGTTGAGACAGACATTTCGTGGAAGGAGAGTTGTTACGGGTGATTGTGAGTTCGACTCACCAGAGACAAAGCAAGAAGTACACGTTCCCAGCGTTTGTACGAATGTGTCATCCCCAAGCGTCATAACTCAGAGAGCGAAAGGGTTCACCCAGTCAGCAACAGGTCAGAAAACTTCAGTCATCGTTGATGATGGAGATGGAACAAAAAATCCTGGTAAAGGATAGAATAATTCTTTTAAAAGAACTTTTCAGGAGTTCCCTGACAACGATCATGTTTGTAAACGACCAAAACATGATACTTAAGCGAAGTCAGCAGCAGCAACAACAAGATACGGGAGACAGGTGAAGCCACCAAAGAGATACCCTGAACAAAGAGACATAAAGGTGTGCTGTCGTTTGAAAGACATTTGGAGATTCAGTGTTAGAGTTCACGTACTGAATTGTTAGATGTTTTTAATTGTAGTATTCTCTTATTGATAATATGGGTCATTCATTTGTTTTTGTTAGAAGGGAGATGTGAGAGACGTGTTATTGTGTTTACATTGTATGAGAATGCAATGACTTGACCTAGTATGAAACACGTTGAATGAGAGTTGAACTGTAAGCGTGCTGGTCAAGGACTAAGAGAATAGCTGGATAAAAATGTACTGTTCATGAGGCAACCGGTGTGGATAGCAGTTGATGGTATATGAGCTACTGAGGTAGTTGATTGTAAAACTGATCACAGTGAATTGTATTTAATGATTAAAGACTGTTGTTAACCAGACCACAGTGTGTTAAAGACTTGTCGCATGACCAGCCATACGTTTTTGTACAAAGGGTGAACGCAAGCAAACTTGTCTCACACCAATCATCACCAGGAAAGCATATGTCATCTGCGGACGATGAATAACTCGGCAGTTTATCCCTTCGTACATGTTTCTGATTATATGAGTAATCGTTTGTGGCACCCCATAGTGCCTGGGCAATCTCCACAGGGTGTGCCTGTCTACACTGTCAAAGGCGTTTTTATAGTCAGAAAAGTTTACATAGAGAGGCCAGTTCCACACTAGTGACTTCTCTAGAATGATGTGCAGTGTCGCTTCTGGTCAGTGCAGGATCTGTTGGCGCGTAAGCGATCTTGTTGGTCTCGCAGCACTGGACCCATTTCATCCTTCACTGGTCTCTCTACCTTGCTAAATTTCCCATACAGCGTCTTAATGGTATCAAACAGTTCCCTAAAGTTCCCCTGATGAGCTGCATCTTCTGCTTCTTTAGCAAGTTTATCAACAAATTTATTCTTGATGCTTTTCTTAACTTCCTTCTTTGCATCTGCATACTCCTTCTGGGACTTGTTTTTCTCTGCTCGGGTGCGCCTGTTATTCATTTCTGTTTACTTTCTTATCATTTCTTCTATTTTACTGAGTGTACCTGCTGTTATCCATTCTTTGTGTGCTCGTTTCCTGTTCCCTAGCACTTCTGGGCACGTTGACTGGACTATTTCTTTCACACTTTGCCACTTTCCTTCAGTAGCCTCGTCTTCAAGTATTTCGCGAAGGACTATGAACTTATTGGATAGTGATATCTTTAATCTTCCTTTTTTGGCTTAGTATTTCAGGAGGGAGTTGTTATACCGAGACCTATATGCTGTTTTCTCGATATAATGTCTTTTAGCTTAAATTTCAGCCTGGCCACAAAAAGATGGTTATCTGAGGCAACATCAGCTCACCTCTTTACACGTAGTGTCTTGGAAAGATCTCCTGATTTGTTTTTAATGCATACATGGACTATTTGATTCATCGTTCTCATGCCCGGGTGAGAGCCATGCAGCTTTATGTATTCTCTTTTGCTTGAAACTACTCCCGCCTATGACCAGATTTGCTGTGGCACATAGGTCCACAAATCTCTCACCATTGTTGTTCATCTCCCTTATCACTTGCAACTCATAGCATCTTCACACCATGTGTTATTACTGCCAATCTTGGCATTAAAGTCTCCCATGATGAAGACGATTTTCTTTCGTGAGCGACCCTGGACTATGGACATTACTCTATTATATAATTCTTCTTTGTTTCCTTCATCGCTTTCATTAGTTTGTGCGTATCATTGGATGATATCTAAGTTGATGCTACGTTTCTTTGTCCGAAAGGTTGCTAAGAGCATTCTAGTTCCGTGTGCCTCCCATCCAATGAGTGCTCCTCGTGATGCCCTTGGTCGCATCATGGAAACTCCAAGAGTATGTAGGTCATCATCTTCCTCATGTTCCGAAAATAACACCATGTCTCCCGAGATTAATCTGGTCCATCTTGTTTCGCTTATTCCTAGAAAGGTACGCTTATAGTTCCTCATCTCAACGGCTATCTGTGCAGCTTTACCAGAATCATACATCGTGCGGACATTCTAAGATCCAATGACGGCTGGAGTTCCTGGTAGAGATAATGGCTGTTGGCATAATAGCAGCCAGATTTTGGCTTTCAGTGTTAGGCATCATATTTTCCTCATCAAGGAATCCATCTTCTCCCAGGACTGAAATGTCTTTTGTTGCTCTTTTCAATGTTTTTATTAATAAAATAAAATTACCCAAGAGTGTAGCATACCCTCCTTGCCACTCTTGTGGTAAAACTATCCACAAAAGGTCTGAATGTTATTTTATGAATGCAACATGCAGAAGCTTTTCAAAGAAAGGACACATTTAAGCTATCTGCAAAAATAAACTAGCAAGTAAAATAAATAAAGGGGGAAAGATTTACCACATTAAATGGAAAATGAAAAATGAGAAGAAAATTATGACATCTTTTTTTTAAATCTACAATGTTCAAAAGGTAGAGCAAAGTAATAGAGTGTGGGTTTACCCCCCATAAATAATACAAAAGTTAAAATGGAACTTGATGCAGGATGCCCGTTATCTTTAATTACGAAGCAGACTATCACTCTATTTTTAATAAGGCACCAGTGACCAAATCAAGTGAGAATGAGGTTGAAAACCTACACAGGAGAAGTAATCACTCCTATAGTAATAACCACAGAAAAAGTGTACATAAATAAACAATTAACAGCTTACTTTAGTTATTCTGACAAATGGTGCACATCCACTCCTAGGAAGAGAATGGATTCGTACATTAAAAATAGAATTGCCATAGTCCATCTACTACACCTCCGTCTCAAGTGGTAAAGACCAAGTAGAAATCGACCGAATTTTGAAAACACACTCAAGTGTATTCAAAGGTGGAATTGGAAAAAATTAAAAATAGTAAAGCATCATTTCATTTGAAAAAATGAATGCAACCAAAATTCATAAAGCAAGACCTATACCATACGCTTTAAAAGAAAAAGTTGAAGCAGAATTAAAGAAAAGAGAGAGAAAGAATTAATTATTACCAATGTTACAAATAGTGAGTGGGCTACACCTATAGTTCCAGTTTTTCAATCTTCTGGTGATTTTCACAATTAGTGGTGATTATAAGACCACCATAAATCCAGCCCTAGTTTCAGAATCTTATTCACTTCCAAGAATTTAAGATATTTTCACAAATTTGCGTAGAGGACGGAAATTCACTAAAATTGATTTAACTCATGCCTATCTACAATGTGAACTAGATGAGGAATCTAAGAATCTCACAACATTTAATACTCATCTAGGACTTTTGAATATAACATATTGTTTTTTGGAATTACATTAAATCCTGCTATATTTCAACCTATCATGGATACAGTAATTTCACGATTGGAAAATGTATAATCATGAAAGGTGAAACCAAGGAAACACACTTAAGGAACATTGACATTGTTCTAAATAGATTGTAAAAATTTGGCTTACGTGCAAATTTTGAAAAGTGCAATTTCTTCCAAGATGAAATACTCTTCTGTGGCCATAAGATACAAAAATATGGACTACATTAAACTGTTGACAAAGTGGAAGCAATTATAAATGCTCCCAGACAAACAAAAGTAAAACAATTGAGATCATTTCTTGCAATTTTAAATGTTATCATAACTTTCTAAACAACTTTGATACTTTTATTAATCAACTAAATGAACTTCTTCAAAAGAATATGAAATGACAGAGGTCTGTTGTTCGTCCTTCGTAGTTGTTGACCACTCTTATTATATATGTATTTGACCTGTGCTAGGCCGCCACGTGTGTCCTCTGGTGGCTTATTAACCCTATTATAGCTCCACATTGGCGTCCGCATAATGGGCAAGGGATTGATGGGAACCATTCAGGAGGGTTTTGGATACGGTCCTTCCTCGCTTGACGTTTCGTATTTGCAACATGTTATCTATTAACCTCACTGACAGCTACGCCATTCCGTATCATAGAGCGGCAGCGGGCTCGGTTACTGGCTACTGCTTTCCAGGAGTCATGTCTAATGTCAAAAGCATTTAGAGCAGTTTTAAGTGCATAATTTGCATCCGTTGCCAAGTTAAGTGTTACTTGAGGGAGGCGACTGATAGCATCTTCATTTATAACTGAGTTGCTAATTAGGGCAACATGAAAGTGTTCTGCAAAGCGCTCGAGCATCTTCTCTCTATCAATAATTAGATGTGTCCCATCAGTACTGAGAAGCGGGGTGAATAAGACTTTGTGGGTCCGTACATTTCCTTAAGGACGTTGTAAAAACTCTTTATATCATGCTTGTCTGCACATTCTTGAATCTCATCAGCTTTCTTGTTTAGCCATGAGTCTCGCATACAGCGAAGGTTGTGTTGTATGATGCGGCGTATGCTGTTATATGTGTCCGTTACGGATGAAGACCTGGGATTGCTGAGGTGTGATTTGTGGAGATGTTTCTCTGCCAACATGTGCTTGATCTAATCATAATTGTCATCGAATTATTATTTGTGCTTTCTCATCGCGGGCCCAAGGATATGAGAGGCTATGCTGTAGATTAGATCTCTAGCAAACAAGAACAAGCATTTCTAAAGGCTAAAGAACTCATAGCATCTGAAACTGTTTTAGTGTGCTAAACCCTAAATTACCACTGAGACTTGCCTGTGATGCACGCCCATATGGACTTGCAGCAGTCTTATCACATTTTACAGATTAATGGAAGGAAAGGCCTTTAGCTTATGCATCAATATATTTAAACAAGGCTGAAAAGAACTACTCTCAAATTGATAAAGAATTAATTAGCAGACGCATTTAAAGAAATAAAAGACATTGATGATCTTTACTACTCATGAATCCTTGACTACGCTATAATAAGTACTACATGTATCAGAAAAGAGACAGCTAGATATACAATATTATCTAAGATCTCTAGATACATAAATGAATCTTTTTGGCCAGAAAATTCTAATAATGATGGATTAAATCATTTCTTTCAAGAGAGCATGAATTATCAAAGCAATAAGGGTGCATAATGTGGGGAAACGAGTAGCTATTCCTTAGAAAATACAAACCCAAGCATTTAATAAACTCAATAAAAGAAAATCTTGGAATAGTAAAAATGGAATCTTTTGCAAGACAAACCATGTGGGGACCTAAAATGGACAATGGCATAAAAGGAATCACAAATAACTTTTCAGGTTGTGCAAAACAATTATCAAATCCAGCACAGGCATACTTCATCCTTGGGAATGGCCTCTTAAATCATGGCAAAGAGTGCATGTGGACTATGCAGGACCATTTCTTAAGACTATGTTTTTATTGGTGATAGATGCACATACTAAATGGGCTGAAATAATACCTACAAGTTCTACTACATAATGGAAGGAAAGGCCTTTAGCTTATGCATCAATATCTTTAAACAAGGCTGAAAAGAACTACTCTCAAGTTGATAAAGAATTAATTAGCAGACGCATTTAAAGAAATAAAAGACATTGATGATCTTTACTACTCAAGAATTCTTGACTACGCTATAATAAGTGCTACAGGTATCAGAAAAGAGATAGCTAGATATACAATATCATCCAAGATCTCTAGATACGTAAATGAATCTTCTTGGCCAGAAAATTATAATAATGATGGATTAAATCATTTCTTTCAAGCGAGCATGAATTATCAAAGCAATAAGGGTGCATAATGTGGGGAAACAAGTAGCTATTCCTTAGAAAATTCAAACCCAAGCATTTAATAAACTCAATAAAAGAAAATCTTGGAATAGTAAAAATGGAATCTTTTGCAAGACAAACCATGTGGGGACCTAAAATGGACAATGGCATAAAAGGAATCACAAATAACTTTTCAGGTTGTGCAAAACAATTATCAAATCCAGCTAAGGCACACTTCATCCTTGGGAATGGCCTCTTAAACCATGGCAAAGAGTGCATGTGGACTATGCAGGACCATTTCTTAAGACTATGTTTTATTGGTGATAGATGCACATACTAAATGGGCTGAAATAATACCTACAAGTTCTACTACATAATCATTTACGATTGATATACTTAAAACATTTTGTGCAAGATTTGGATTACCCAATCAAAATGTTAGTGATAATGTACCACAATTTGTATCTAAAGAATTCAACAGATTTGCCACTAGTAATGGTGTTAAACATATTACCAGCTCACCATATACAATTTCCACAAATGGACTTGCTAAAAGATTAGAACAAAGTTTTAAACATGCATCAACAGCTTCTGCAAGTGACTCTGGGAATATTGTCCCAAACTTAGCAAGAGTATTACTTGCATATCGTAATGGTCAGCATAATACAACTGGCAAACCACCTGCAAAATTATTGTTTGGCAGACAACTACTTACTAGAACTTCATTGGTCAAACCTAGTATTGAGGAAACCGTATTTAAGCAACAAGCTGAGCAACACAGATTCCACAAAAGACAATTCAGTGAATTCAGTCCAGGACAACATGTCCTCATAAGGGACTACAGAAATCTAGGAAAATGGATCAGTGAAACATTTGTAGGGAGATCTGGTCCGCTTTCTTACATTGTCGAAACGTATCCAGGGAAAACATGTCTCAGACATGTACATCAGATAAGATCATCATCGGCACACATCCCTCCAAATATTCAAAAGGAATATTTACCGACATGGTTTCCTTCTCCTTAGGTCGCCGAACCAGCCTCACCAAATAAAAATAGTGTGCCGAATTCATCTGTTACTGATACCTCAGCAGTCAAGGAACAAACAATTTAAACCACATCAGAGTCAACAGATACTTCTGAAAATGTCTTAAACGATCGAAGAGACAATAAAAGCACACAAAAAGACATATAAACGAACTTTCACTGTGTGTGTTTGAATTGAATGTACGTAATGTCAAAATTTAATATAATTATGACATTTTGTTTAGAAGTAAGTAGTATAGTGTATTACGGAAGTTGAACACATGTAAAAATAATTATTTAAATGAAGGATGTCACTTCCGGCAGTGTGTAAAATAATAGATGTGGCGTTATCAAGGTGAACTCTAACGTCTTGTCATCATCATAGTTTTTCCTTTGAGTTCTTTGTGAAACATAGGGCCTATGTCAAAGCTCGCTACTCTACTCGGTCCCTTGCCGGTCGCTTCAATTGTTCCCTGCTCTCCCCAGTCCTTCCAGCCTCGTCCAATATGCTCTGTCTCCATGTACGCTTGAGTCTTCCTCGTTGTCGTTTGCCCTGGGGGTTCGAATCTAAGGCCTGATAGCCCTGCTGCTTTCTTTCCTGAGGGTGTGTCCAATACATTTCTACTTTCTATCCATGATGTGTTGTTCTACTGTTCTTTGTCCACACTTCTCCCACAGCTTGGAGTTTTCGACCTTATCAAACCATTTTATTTTCAAAATATTTCTGAGGCATCTGTTAACAAAGGTCTGGAGTCTATTTTTTTTTCTCTGTCGTCCGCCATGTTTCGGATTCATAAAGTAGGACCATTTAAACATTGGTGTTAAAGATCCATACTTTTGTTTTGACAGAGATATTTGTAGATCATCAGACCTGTTTCAGATTGGCAAAGGCCTGTGGCGCCAAATTTATTCTTCAGATGTACTCATCTGTTCCCCCTGACGTCTTGTACTTGTATATTAAATGGCTTGTTGGTATTCTACAACCAATGAAATATTCGATTTTTAAAATGTCTTTATTCATTTTTAAATTTATTATAAATGAGCAACCAAGCCCGTCCAAGGACGTTCCGCCACCGTCCGGTTGCATGTTGTAACTCCCCTTCAACAGCCGCCTCGACCGGCCGGTACATGTGCATCACGTCAAACATACTATTCATTATAGTTAAAATAAATCTATAAATCCCAACGCGCATAACTCAAAATAAAGTATTTGAAGAAATACTGCACCAAAAATAACTCATTTTGAACGTTCGCGTTAACTCGATATGATTGGCTGTAGGAGTCATGTGTGTTTGAGAGACCAATCGCTATCGATGACTGGACAGAACTTAGCCTTTTATTATATAAGGATGTCTTATATATATTTAATTTTAAGACATTGATTTTAAACACAGTGTATTTCATGACGATCTATGAGAGGATATTTTCTTCATATACATTTTTGTATTCTTCTTGATACCTTTATTGTAATGTGTATTTTATTTATTTTTTCCTCTTCTATCAAAAGTGCACGCCCTTACTATGAATAGACGAACTAAAATGTTCAGGCTTAAAATAGAAACATACGTTTCTAACATTTATCACCATTTTACTTAAAATAATATACATTAGTATCGGTTGCTCTCATATTAGCTAAATTAATATAATCTAATCATCGGCTATCGGACTATCGATACATCTTAAATTATGTAATAACTATGAGCCTTATAAATTAAATTCTGAAAAATATTGAACATCTTTATGTCACGATACCAAAATAACTTTTTTCCCTTTCAATTGATGACATTGTTTTATATTCGTTCTTAAACTGAAAGATGGGTCTTGAAAAACTTTGCACATAAATTACGTTCCTAATATCCAGTAAAAATTAACTAAAAGGATGTTTGGTGATATATAATTGCCCCATAAAATGTCTTTTGAGGAAACTGTTAAAAAACGAATCCCTTGTTTTAGAGCATAACATTAGATATGTGATTCGTTTGTTAAATTCGGTCATTTTGATGAAAAAGAAAAGGAGGTAAACAAAAATGTTTATCAACATAGTTTTAATGTATTTTGTACTGGAATATTTTTGGTTAAACTGAATTTCCTTAAAGAAATAAAGTAAAAAGTTATTTACCTGGTAAAACATTACATGTGTATTTGTATATTGTCATTTAGTGCACATTGTGGCTTGTAGGCTATACTATTACTTTCTCTGCCGATATTCAAATGTAATAAATAGTCCATGGAAACGTATGTTTTGTTGTTTTTTTTTGTTTTTTATGGTGTTTTTGTCTGTTTTTTTTTAAAATTCTATAGCAAACTTTAACTTAATTCAATTTTTCTCAATATCAAAGAATTTCCAATTTTTAAATAAAAAATATAGCTCCTCGAAATAAGAATTGAATGTTTAAGATTAACCTAAGTGCACAATTGAGTTTTGTTACAACCGGATGGTCGAACTTCAATAGTGCTATTTAAAGTAATATTAAAGAAATAATCGCTGACAAATTGTAACCTACACAACAAACTTTTAAAGGCAGTTCATATCCGTTGCAAAATGCGCGGGTAAATATTCAGTACAAACACACATATACAGGAGACCCAAAAACGTATACACTCTTTATATGATCATAACAAACACAATTATTATTATAAAGGAAAGTTTCATAAATGACAAAAATTAGAGCAAATGTAGAAGCCAGCCAATATTAACGGAAGGATTCAAATTGGTTGCCATTGTGGGCTGTGTGCCGCTGACATCGCTTTAGAGTTAGACTTGAAATTCTTATATTACAATTTGTATATATACATATATATTTACCACACACAAACATATATATTTATATATATATATATATAGGTCATATATATTCTCCATTGCTTATATTTAAGTAATTAAATTATCATTTATTATTTTTTCATCATATACATTTCGTGTTTAATTTCTATTCTTTTAAATAGCTTATACCACAAAAGTGTATCTGATTTGTTCATTATTGTATTACGTTTTACGTAATTATTTTACTTTTTTAAAAACAATTTAGATGGTCAGATGGAAGTGAATTCAGTTTTGGTGAGAAACAGGTTTTTGCAAAAGAAACTCATTTTGATGATATAAGATGTCTTTCTACAACTGATGTATTTGGTAAGAGCATCCCATAGTTGTGTTTTAAAAAAATAAGTATTTCATTTTTTTATTTCAGTAATTTATTTTTTTTATTTTTCAAGTTTATTATGATCTTGTAAAGTAGCACCAACGTGTTAAATATAATTGCAATGACATAATATTAATATATTTTATAATTGTAATAGTAAAGTTAATAATTGTAAACACATTTTTAGACTATATACATATCTATATATACTTTTATATATATATGAATAAAATTATATATATATATATGCATATACTTTCATATATATATATATTTGTATATATATATATATATATATATATATATATAATATATATATATATATATATATATATATATAAATATATATATATATATATATATATATAAATTTTAAAGGCTCTTCAAAATATTAAATATTAATTAATCGTTAAGTTCGATTACGGCCAAAAATTAAAATGTATGATTTCATAAGTAACACTTATTAAACGTTCTTGTTGAAAGTATAAATAACACTAGAATGCATCCTTTATATGCCATATTTTAACCAACTTCGCAAAAAAACAAGTTTGTTGACCTTATATTGATCATGAGTTGAGCCGGTCTAATTCACAATAAACCAGACAAGCTGAACAATCATTCACATTGAACGGAATTAACTGGTATGCACAAGTCTGTCTTGACAAGGAGTGACATTATCGGATATCGGTGTTCATTAAGTTGCTACCATTGTAAAGTGTTAATAGATAGAGGAACATTCATCACCATTTTGTAACGCAGTAATTCATGAGAAGAGCTGTGTACATTTTCCTTATATGGGTCAGACTGCCATTAGTTTAATATGCTTTTCATTTGATTTGATAAGTATTCGAAGTGATATAACCATGATAGGCAAACTTTAACAACATTTTTAACATTCCCGTGTCAACAGTTTAAAACCAAAATGTTCGTGTAATCGCAAGGAAATGTATTATTTATCGGCTGCTATTTTATATTATTTGTTTCTCTTTACTCTTGGACTTCCAATAATTTGTAAGGGAAGTGTCGATAAATCGTTAAAAATAATTTAATCGTTAAAATTTTTAAATGATTAATCGAGAAGCGAATCGTTAATTTCTGCAGCACTGATATATATATATATATATATATATATATATATATATATATATATATATATATGACATAAAAGAGTAATACAATATATATATTTAACTTTGTATGTATCTAATCGAAAAGTTTTGAAAATCTCTTTAGATAAATGGTACATTTTCCACTGCTTTGAAAGTATGGGACTGGTTTGTAAGAAATGTCACTTGGAAAATAACTGGACAACAGCAATGGATTTTCGTTTCACTTGCCCTGACGGTTTCGTTAGTGATTGTAAGTTTTATTTTTTCTTAGTTTTGTGTCTTTATTTAACACTCGGCGCTTTTTTTTTAAAGGACATTGCTAGTGTTAGGACTAGTCTTAGAATTAGTTTACTGGCGACTGTTACAAGTCGTAGCAGCAGACACTTCGAAAAAACTAAGTTGCTACAATATTTTAACTAACTCTTTATAATACTTTATACGCATTTTTAATAGGATATTAATAGATCTGGGCTTATTCATGTCCGTATAAATTCTACAATTTAATTTTTTTAAAAATATATTTAAGCAACGCCTCAGCTTTACAGAATAAGCACTACAAACATTTCAATTACCAGGTTTGCCAACACTCTAATTATGGTTAACAAAAGAATACGATTTAAATTTTAAAGAAAAGAGGAAGAAGAAAAATAGACCAACGTATTGGGATTTTTAAAATGTATAACTATTTATTATAATTTTCGTTTTTGGATGGCACTAGTACTGCCTTAAAAATTCAGTTTTTGAATGAAAATTGATTATCTCACAACTAGTGTTTGGTATTAGCATGTGAATTAAACATATTAGCCAAAATATACTGATATCGGCTCATTATTTTAGCAATGGTGTACCTATGCATTTATTTATTTTTTAAATTTATTATAAACGAGCAACCATGCCCGTCCAAGGACGTTCCGCCACCATCCGGTTGCATGTTGTAACTCCCCTTCAACAGCCACCTCGACCTGCCGGTACATGTGCATCATGTCAAAAATACTATTCATTATAGTTAAAATAAATAACTCGTAAAAACAGAGCTTTTGACTATAAATCCAAACGCGCATAACTCAAAGTAAAGTATTTGAAGAAATACTGCACCAAAAATAACTAGTTTTGAACGTCCTCGTAAACTTAATATTATTGCCTGTAGGAGGAAGCTAGGATTTTAGTAAGCTATAAAAACCCGTTTCACACCGAATCAAAACGCCAGTTGATTTCATTCTGGATCATGATGGATATAGGCCTACTTGTTTGTCAATATTTTTCAAGGTCGTGTAAAATAAAATGGGTACTAAAATGACATTATGAGCCCTCATGCAATATGGATGTCGGATGTGCATATCTCATAAGGTCTAAGGATTTCAATCTAGGTCATGCTGGAGATTCAAGTCTATATTTATATAAAAGCTTTAAATGTTAACGAAAAAAAATATTTTGGGTCCCACCCCCGAAGGAACAGACGTTAGAAGTTATTACTCTATAGAATTGTGTTATTATTATTTTCTTAAAAATAAAAGTTGGTGAATAATTCATCCAGTTACACAGTAGCAACTTTTTAAAGAACCTTTTATATAATTAATGTAAAAAATGGCATATCGGCCCCAAACCACTAATAAGTGGTGTTTTTAAAACGTTTACTTTTAATGCCAGAATCCTCCGCTGGAGCGTACCTAACAACTTCCTAAAGTTTAAATGAAAGTGGGATGAATAAAATAAATTTAACTATTAATACGTCTTGAAAAATAAAATAAGGGCCGGGGGCCCTATCGGTGTAATATGTATAGTTCAAAACAACAGTTTATTTCAATTTGTATTGTGATGAAAATATTTGTTAATCAACATTTGTTTTAAAAAAATCGAGTGAAATGTAATGTTTAAAATGACTTAAACAATTACAATAAAGGGATTAGGGGTCCTAGGCTCCAAAATATTGAAAAAATACAATTTTAATGCCCTAACGAATATTTCTATAGGCAATCAAGTTTTTATCTTTTGTAAAAAAAAACATTTACACAGTATCCAAAGTTTTTTAATTTGTAACTAAGCTCATATAAGGTGAAAAACTACATTTGTTTCCCGGGCCCCTAGTGACAATTAAACAAACAAATTTCGTCTGTTATCATCCAAGAAGTGTACTCAACAACTTCCCAAAATTTCAAGCTTCTACCTACACAGGAAGTTGTAGAATTTGTAATGATTAGCTTTTTATATAAGAACAAATTCATTTGGGCCCCCGGCCCCCATGAGCGATAATTTAAATATTATTTTTCTATTATTATTCTACCTAAACGGAAAAGTGGAGAATAAGGTGATTTTTAGTGTAATAAAAAACTTTTTTGGGCCCCCAGCCCCAATGAGTGTGAATTTTTAAATTCTATTTCACCATTTTTCGTTGTGACAGGGTACTTAACAACTTTACAAAGTTTCATGTTTCTAACTACAAGGGAAGTTGGAGAAATAGTGATGAGTCAGTTTTTAATATTAAAATATTATAAAACAATTCACATTCGGGCCCCCGGCTTCTAGTAAGTGATAGTTTAAATATTGTGTTCACCTGATAACAACGCAGAAGTGTACTTAACAATAACCCAAAATTACATGCTTTTACCTACACGGGAAATAAGAACATTAGTGATTTTCATATTTTAAAAATGGTCCCTATTAGGAAGAACGCGTTTTTTGGGCCCCCGGCTCCCAAGAGTATGCATTTTAAAATTATTTTTAGCCTTTTTTTTTGCGAGAGGGTACTCAAGAACTTCCCAAAGTTTCATGCTTCTACCTACATGGGAAGTTGGAGAATTAGTGATGCTTCAAATGTTCATATTATAAAAAACTACATTTGGGCCTCAGGTCCCCAGTAAGTGATAATTTAAATATTGTTTTCGCCTGTTACCATCGCGTAATGTTACTTAACATTTACTCAAAGTTTCATGCTTTTAATTACCCGGGAAATATGAGAACTATTGATTTTCAATTTTTATACAACTCATATTAGGCAAAAACAAACATCTTTTGGGCCCCCAGCCTTACATGAGCGTGAATTTGAAAGTTCTTTTTCGCCATTTTTATTCGTGACTGGGTACTCAACAACTTCCAAAAGTTTCATGTTTCTATCTGCACTTGAAGATGGAGCATTATTGATGGGTCAGTTTTTAATATTATAAAAAAACATATTTTTTGGTCTCCGGCCCCCAGTAAGAGTTAATTTAAATATTTTGTCGCCTGTTACCATCGCGAAAGTGTACTCAACAACTTCACAAAGTTTCATGCATCTACCTACACGGAAAATAGAATTAGTCATTATTAGTTTTTATATGGCTCATATAAGGAAAAAAACTTCATTTTGGCCCCCGGCCCAGAAAGTGATAATTTAAATATTTTTTATCCTTTCACTATCGCGGGTTTGTACTCAACAACTTCTAAAAGTTTCATGCTTCTGCCTGATGGGAAAATATGAGAATTAGTTATGTTCATATTTTATATAGTATATAATAGGGTAAAACATTTTTTTGGGCCTATGAGTGTAATTTTAAAAATATTATTTTACTACAATTATCGTCGAGAGAAGCTACTTAACAACTTCCCAAAGTTTCATGCTTCTACCTACACTGGAAGTTTGAGAATTAATGATGAGTCAGATTTTTATATAAGAAAAAAAAACTACATTTGAGCCCCCGGCTCCCAGTAAGTGATAATTTAAATATTGTTTTGGCTTGTTACAATTGCGGAAGTGCACTTATCGTCTACTCAGAGTCCATGCTTTTACCTACACGGGAATTATGAGAATTTTTGATTTTCAGTTTTTATATAGCTCATATTCTGGAAAAACTTCATTTGGGCCCCGGCCCCCAGGAAATGATAATGTAAATATTTTTCTCCCGTTACCATCGCGGTTTGTTACTCAACAACTTCCCAAACGTTCATGCTTCTGCCTACTCGGGAAATAGGAGAATAAGTGATTTTCATATTTTATATAGGCCCTATTAGGAAAAAAAGGTTTTGGGTCCCTGGCCCCCATGAGTATTAATTTTAAAATTATTTTACACCATTTTTCGTCGCGAGAGGCTACTCAAAAACTTCCCAAAGTTTCTTCATTTGGGCCCCAGGCACCCAGGAAGTGATAATTTAAATATGTTTTCCTCTGTTACCATCGCAGCATTACACTCAAAACACCACTTAATCGGTGCTGTGGACCCGTATGCCACATTTTAACACTAGATACAAAATAGTTAATTTAAAATGTGGCTACTGGGTAAATGGATGAATTATGGCCACATTTGAATTTAAAAAATAAAATACAAATACAATTATATAGGGTAATGAACTTCTATCGTTTGTTCCTTGGGGTCAGGACCTAAAACATTTTGTTCGTTAACATTTTAAGCTTTGTTACCTTTATGTTTTATATTTTAAATTAAATAGATATATAACCATATCCCTATCATGATCTAGATTGAAATTCTCATACCTTATGAGATATGCACATCCTGCATCCATTTTGCACGGGGGCCCATAATGTTATTTTAGTACTCATTTTTTTGTACACGACCTTGAGAAATATTGACAAAAAGGTATATTAATCATGATCCAGACTGAAATATATTGGTTTTTTGAAATGGTGTGAAATGGATTTTCAACGCTTACTAAAATCCTAGCTTCCTAACTTCCGTAGCGTAGCGTGGGTATTTTGCTAGTGTATATATATATATATATATATATATATATATATATATATATATATATATATATATATATATATTTATATATGCACCTAATGTGCGATGTTAATAGCTCTGGTTTTATATTTATTTACAGGCTGGAGTGTGTGTATTAATTCTAAAATCTCAATTTTTTAAACATATATATTATAAACTATAAGTTTTTTCAGAATAATTAGTACAAAAATAACGAATAACAGCACCTCATAGTGGTTTTTAAAAAAAAATTAAAATTAAAAAATAGTCGCTTGCATCTGGTTCGTGCTACGATCAATCATCCATCCGCCTATCACTTCATCTAATGAGGCTCATGTAAAATATCGATTTATTTAAAAAAATTATAATTATTTGTTGTTAAATGAACACCAAAGAAGTTGTTTGACCTTTAAAATTCTTTAATCAGTTTACCTAGTAATCATGAACTTTGATTATGAGAAATAATATTTAGTATTAGTATTAGCAAAATGTAAAAACAGCTTATGTCGTAACTGTAAGCAAATAGCGTTTTTTTTTGAATAGTCGAAACAGTAGCCATTAAATTACTGCTACGATTAGTCGTAGCAGTAGACATTTCATTTTTTTAAAAAATTAAAACTTAACAAATCGATTTTACGATTTGTGTTTGCCTTATATAATTCCTGATGTTAGTAAGTAAAATAAAAATGAATTGAAGGTTTCATTTGTTATGAGCTTAATCATATCTTTATTTTAGCATAAGCCGATAATGTCCAAGGGATTATTTTTAAAACAAGCTTCATCTTTTCGTATTACAGGCTCTGATCATAGGACTTTACTTTCTGACCTCTCCAGCCTTCAAAACATTTTTCAAATCATTTATATTAACTCGTGGCGTCTGCTTGATTGATTGATTCTTGTCTGAAAAAAATTCAATCGATTTTAACCCACTTCTCCGTATGCTAGCAAGCTGAAATTTTAGCAGGCAGACTCATGGTGACAACACAAATGAAGTATCAAAATTTCCCATCGATCGAATGTACTGTAATTAAATTAAATAATTTTTAGACGATCTCTATTTAGCATCTAAATGTTTATGCCAATCTGGCACGCTGTGCGTATTTTATTAAATGCGCGGTGCGTATTTTATTAAATCCGCGGTGCGTATTATGTCGCACATACTTTTAGTTATGCCTCATATATAAATGCTTTATAGTAAAAAAAACTTTGTTTTTTAAAGGTGTTTTATGATTAATAAACAAATCAAGCTTTGGAATAATAGTTTTTAAAATAATAATTTCAGTTTAAAAAATGGATTTCAGATTTGTTTCTACCTTTTTATTGTTTTTTTTTATAAAATATAATATACAATTCAATAAATATAAAATTGATACAAAAGTAAAAAAGTTATAAGGGACAACTCTAGGTAGACAATGTTAAGATGGAACTTAACTTGAAAGAATTTACATATGTTTTGTTTAAAAGGCAACCTCATATATGATGAAATATAATTTCTTACAAAGCATTTTTAGTACGAAACATAAAATAACTATATCAATAATTTTAATGATAAATCCAGTCTTCTATCAAACATAATACGATTTATTTTATTCTATAGTATTTGTTCAAAACGCAATGCTCCTTCTATACTGCTCAAGCTTTATAATGTGTCCTTTTCTAAATAAACTATTAATTAGTATTGCAACAAACCTGAGAACAAACGAAATTATTGTGAACAAAATATTACATACTGTATATAATCGTTCTATAGCCCTGTCGTTCCACAGCCGACAAGCGACACCACCCCCACCCACTTTTGACTTGCAAACGAATATATACGTTACGTCTTGTCAATTTCTCATGCTTTTGTTTTTCTTTTTCAGTTTGTTTTCATTTTTAATAACAAAAAATATAAATAATATGTTATATAAATATAGGATAACTAAATATATTATAATACATAATATAGATCGAAAGTGAGATTTAGTGAATTATAAAAAAATAACACGTCATAATCACAAAAATATATAAAAAAATAATTATCAAACGAAAATGTGAGTATACCATTATGAATTAGACAAATGTATACAAACATAATCGAGAAATGGTATATGTTGAGTCTGACACTAATCATCTTTTAGAAATTGTTAAGTACACTCCGGCAAAGGACACAATTTAACATACAATTAAATGCAATTGAGGGCCTTTCTTTTGAAATTTCGTGTTATTCCTTATTACAGCTTTATAAAATTAGTTTAGACAAGTGCTTATAGGTAAATAGATCGTCCTAGGTTAAACGTTGTATATAAAAAGTGATGAGCTATCTTAAAATACAATAGACCATTTAACGCCTCAGTTCAGTTATTTCGAAACCCAGAGCCGAAAAGCTTTTTTTTCGAAAAATTATCAGACTAAAATCCAATTATATTTTACATTTTCTTGACAAACAATTGACGTCTATTTTTAAATCCTTTATATTAACTCGTGGTGTCTGCGGCGGACCTGCTGCTTGCTTGCTTGCTTGCTTGTCGCCAAAACTTTTGATCGATTTTTAACCCACTTGCTCGCAAGATAGCGAGCTGAAATTTTGCAGGCAGTTTCGTACCGATGATAAAAACAATGTATCAAAATTTCAGATCGATCGCATGTACCGTAATTAAATTATTGATTTTTTAGATTATTTTTATTTTATTCCTATGTATCATGCTATTTTTTGAGATAGAGCGTCGCGGTGCGTATTATATTGAACAACCTTTCTGTCGCGCAATAAGGTGCGTATTTTATTGACAGCTCTTTTTATAAACATATTCCTGATCGGTGCGCATTATATTAAACATGTTTTACGACACAACTGCAATTTTGTATTTCTGGATGGTCTGGCGCTGCGTATTATAATGAACATTCTTTTAGTTACTTCTCGTACATAAAGGATTTATAGTAAAAAACTTGGTTTTTTACGGGTTTTTCTTATTATCAGGAAGAAGATTAATATATTTTTAAAATTTTACATCTTTAACAAAAATGGCCCCTGAATTCATGATCTTGTTTTTTTCTCTTCTGTATTATTATACAGGGTGTCCAAAAATTTATACACTCTTGAAATGACTATGACAAAATCATTTATTATAATACAGAAAAGTTTATTAAATCAAAATACTGTGAACAGATGTAGTAACCAACCAATCTTAGAATTATTTCTCCCTGCCGCAATTCCCTTTATTCACCTTTCCCATAACTCTCGGTAGCACACGGTGTCCTGTGGTCGTCACTTAGTCTAACCCTTTTAACATATAATATGTCCAAGCCAACGAAGAGTCCCTGGTCTCTGTAGAATTCTCTTTATCTCTCCATCCCAATCAAAGTCGCGTTGTAATCGGACAATGAAAATAGGATGTTGAAAGAAAGTCATTTATAATGATACATACATTTTCTCATTATTTACCATTCAAATGTCTCTCGCAAGCAACTTAGGTATACTTTAAACTTTAAATTAAAGGTAATGTTTTATCTTGTAACATGTTTTTAAAATACGTATACTCTGTATTTTTCATTTTGTCAGTGGTCTAAACATCCAATGGGTCGAATCATCTCTGGTTGAATGGTCCATCCAACAGATACAACAAGTTTTAGGAATTTAAAATAATATGATTGCTGTAAACTGACAAAGTGTTGAAAATTTTTTTTTAAATTTACTTAAAATGAGACTCACAAAACATTAAACCTTTATATATTAACAACAATAATTGTGTTTTAAAATAATTCAAACTAGGTGAATACATATTAATTATTTTATAGCCTAAAAATAAAATTAAGAATACATTTTCATTAAGCTATCTGCATATTTGGCCATTACTATTTATTTTCAAATAGCATTCCATTTGATAAGTTTCACAAATTTACTATCATTGATATAATTTATTTTATTCAAAACTTAAATAACAAAACAGCAGTAAACAGAAAGTGCTACTTCGTAGGTGGGAAATTCAAGGATGAAAAAGTGGATCAAATTGAAGCCCAGCAGATTTGCCAGTCAATGAAGTCACCTAATCCAGTTAACATAGCTAGCATTAATAGCCAGATGGAGCAAGGTGAGTAAAAATACATAAATAACTGAAAGTGTTGTGTGAAAGAAAGTGTAAATTAAATTGAGTCAATAATTAAATTACTATTTAAAAATTAATAAAAAATATATTGTTTTAATTTTTTTTTAGATTTTAAAGCTTGTTTGATAATTTTACAATATGTATATTACAAATGGTTTGAGAGATCCCTATGACTTAAAAAATAATATGTGTTGACAAACTTCACCATAGCTTTTCATAAACACCTTATATATATATATATATATATATATATATACATATACATATATATATATATATATATATATATATATATATATATATATATATATATATATATATATATATATAGAAGGGCTGCGAAATTTATCTATTAATTTATGGATTAATCGTTAAAAATTGTAACGACTAAATTATTTTTTTTTAACGATTAATCAATCAATCACTTACAAATTATTGGAAATCAAAAAGTTAAAAAAAATGAATAAATAAAAATAATGGCCGAAAAATAATAATTTTCCTGACGATTACACGAACAATTTGGTTTTAAACGATTGACTGAGGAGAATGTTCAAATGTTGATACAGTTTGCCTACCATGGTTCTAACACTTCGCATACTTATCAAACCAAATGAAAAGCGTATTAAGTTAATGGCAGTAATGGAATCTGACTCAATGACAGAAAATGACAAACATCTCTACTGATGAATTGCTGAGTTACAAAATTTAGATGAAAATTCCTGAATCCATTAATCTTCTGCAATCGTGGAAACTTATATCATATATCATTCCTTGCCAAGACCGTTTTGTGCTTACCAGTTACCTCAATTCCAAGTGAATGATTGTTCAGCTCGGCTGGTTATGTTGTCAATGAGACCTGCTCGTCATTTTTACCAAATAATGTCTTGTTGCGTAGTTGGTTAAAAGATGACGTATAAAGGAGACATTTCAGTGTTATTTAGATTTTCAACAAGAACGTTTAATAAGTGTGACTCATTACACCATAAATTTAAATTTTTTGCCTTATTTGAAATTAACGATTAATTAATCGTTAATCTTTCAAAAGTTAATGATAAAATATAAATCAATCGTTAATAGCCCTAATGTATATTTTAATATTTTGCTCCAAGTGTCATATATATTAGGGGTCTACTTATAAATCGGCAAGCCGATATATCAGAACTGATACCAGAATATAAGCAATATCAGTATCGGTAGCATGTATAGGTCATATATTTACGTCACCGATTTTTCATAATATGTAACAATCTAACAAAATTATCCACAAAATATGTATTATTTATATTTATAAATATCTCAACAAATTCATATATCGCTCCCGATCCAGTATTGTAAGAACCGAATGAGTCCTAGTATTAATATAATAACAATTTAATGTTTATATATATTTAATATTGTTTTTATTATTATAAATAAAAAATGTTTTGATGCGTTATTTTATAGTGCAGATCCGATGCCTAGTATACCGTAATTGCTCCAATAGCAAAGATGCACATAGAATCACAGATGTATAAAACATTTCGTTTCGTATGGATTAACAAAATGTACCGTGTGCAAACTTGTTGCTTTACAACCATTCATCCTTCAACCTCATTTTGACTACGTTATTATTGCTTTGTTCTCATTTTTCATTCATTAAGTGTGGCCGTGTGCAAAAGCCATTTAACTATTGTTTAGAAATAATTATAATTAGTCACAATTTAAGGTTCAAAAGGAGTTAGTAATTGTATATTTAAATTTTTTGTAGATAACAGTTCGCTTTTTCGTGAGTCATATGTAGGTCACGATAGATGTGTGAACTGGAATTGTAAACACATAAAAAAATTCATTTAAAGATTCATTGTAATGCTTATACAATTTTTTAAAAAAATTATTAAAGAATATTTTAAAAAACAAAATAAGGAAATAATAATGTTATTTATAGCATGGATCATGAAATAAAAGCACTATTAAAAGGAGAGAAAAAGGCGTGACGCGAACAGCGGAATTGAGGTCAAAATTATATATCGTTTTTTTCGTAGGTTAATAGCAGACTAATACTTCTTCATGTACTCAGTATCGGTACTCTGCACTCGGCACAAAATTATACTCGGTACACCTTTTTTTTTATATCCGGATTGTATTAACTAATTTTATTTATAAAAAAATATCCGATCTATATTCCTGCGTTGTTTACGAAATAAGAAAGACCGTAATCGATAAACCCTTATAATTCAAATGAATGTGTACGTTATGTTTCTTAACTTACGTTTAACTTAATTAAAATATTAGCCTAACATATAACTAATACATAATTATGAGTCATATCTATACATATAATTCTCTTCATGGGACACGTCAAGAGGATGCAAAGTGGTCGCATACCCAAGGATGTGCTTTACAGCGAGCTGGCGACAGGGAAAATGTCGATTGGTCGGCCATGTCTGAGATACGTGGACATATGCAAGAAAGACATGAAAGTAGCCAACATTGATATACAAAACTGGGAAAACCTGGCAGAGGATAGGTCCACGTGGCGGGCTATAGTGAAAGAAGTATCACTAAGAGCAGAGGAGCAAACTAGGGCAGCAGCAGTCGTAAAAAGAGCGAGGAGAAAAGCCAGGCAACACTGCTCCACTGCTTCCGTGTGTGTGTCATGCAGAAGAGACTGCCACTCAAGGCATGGTCTCATCAGCCACACCAAGAGCTGCAAATAATAAAGATAAATCTATCGTCTTTCGTAGACGGACAGATGTCATACTATACTATTTCTCCTCATGGGACCATGTGAGACACCACGACGCAAGTATGTGCAACCGAGCATGACGAATGAGCCTCGCCGGGGCGACCGATGTATAGAGACCAACAATGGTACTTGCGTTTCACTTGCATTGTTCCTTAACAGAATAACGTGAGATTCGTAGTGTACTGGTTATCACGCCCGCCTCATACGGATGGGCCTGGAATTAAGCCGCAGCGAAAACATTGTTGTTTTTTTTTAAATTTTTAAAAATGTCTGTTTGTGCCAGTACTTTTAACCCTTTATTGCATACAGTAGCTGACCAGTGGCGTAGCATACGCTACTAATGATTTAGTGACTGGTGAAGACTGCCTGAAAGACACAGTTGTCAAAACGGTGTGTGTTTTAGCAAACGACTGTGAGTGAATGAAAAGAAGGAACTCTGGAGAGACCCGCAGTTTAGAATACGCCGCAGACTTGCACATCATAGACAGTGCAAAGAACGGTTGGGGGTGAGAGTATAGACACAAATGCAGCACTAAGTAAATAAAAAATAGCGAGCAAACATGAAAACATGCACACTGAAGTTATTGTTATCCGCATCCAATTTAAAACTACCATAACTTAAACATAAACTGTGATTGGCCGACCCTAGCGAAGATTAGTCATATTTAGGGTTGTTAATTGTGTGTTGATGTTTCTTTTTGTGTATTTTTTGTAAAACCGATTATCGATTATGTAACTTCGATTTTAAACCGATTATCTTTTTATAGCTGACTTAAGAGAAGTTAGGGGTGTACAGAATTTCACCTGCAAATGTCTCAACACCAGCAATGAGCTTGCAGTGTCCCCCCCCCACCGACGTTCACTCGCGTTGTTTTGATTTATTCATGTTATAGTTTGTGTCCGTTCTTTATCCAATTTTTTTGCACTCTCCATGAGCAAGTCTGTAGAGTATGCTACGCTGCGGTGCGTCTAGCCTATATCTAAAATTTTCTACGTCCCAACCATGTGGGACACCACCACGCAAGTATGTGCAAACGAGTATGACGAATGACCCTCGCTGGGGTTGACCATTGTCTCGATACCAACAATGTTCCTTGCATTCACTTGCATTGTTCCTTCACAGAATAATATGAGATTCGTAGTGTACTGGTTATCACGTCTGTCTTATACGGTTAAGGTCCTGCGTTCAAGCTCTAGCGATTTTTTTTTAAAATGTATTTTTGTGCCCGTTCTTTTACCCCTTTATTGCCAACTGTTATATAATTATGTACGTCACCTAACCAAGCGGAACACCACGCAAGTATGTGCAAACGAGCATGACGAATGACCCTCGCTGTGGTCGACCAATGTTTCGAGACCAACAATGGTCCTTGCGTTCACTTGCATTGATCCTTCACTGAATAACGTGAGATTCGTAGTGTACTGGTTAGCACGTCCGCCTTATACGGGGATGGTCCTATGTGCAAGCCCCAATGAAAAGATTGTGTTTTTTAAAAAACTTTAAATGTCTGTTTGTGCCCATTTTTTTACCCCTTTATTTCCAACATAGCCGACCCTCGTTAGGGTCGGCCAATCACAGTTTATTGTTGGCAAGATAATGTGGTAAATGGTGGTTGGCAGGTAGCTAACCACAGTGCAAATGTCTCGAAACCAACAATGAGTCGGCAGTGCCCCCCCCATCCGACGTTCACTCGAGTTGTTTTGATTTCTTCGTGCTGTAGTTTGTGATGGGTCTTTTTCCACTTCCTTTGCATTCTCCATGAGAAAATCTGCGGCGCATGCCAAGCCGCGGGGCGTCTAGTAATAAGAATTACGTAATATATTATGACCCTTGTTTTTGTACTTAAAAATAATCATTTAGGCACTCATATCAGCAAGAAAAATAAAATGGTAATGTTGGTATCCACAATATCGGGCAAAATGCATATAAGTAGAACCCTAATATATAATATAATTATATATATATATATATATATATATATATATATATATATATATATATATATATATATATATATATACTAGAGTATATATTATTGAATTATAAAATAAATAAATATCCTTGAATTAATGTATTTTTTATGTATACTCTAAGATTTTCATGATTTCTCCCTCGTGTTAAAGCAACATACAACTGTACATGACCAAAGACTGGCTCAGGAAGATATACACCGACGTGGTCAAAAGATTGTCCTTGACTTTTGTTAATCGTCATTGCAAAAGCCAACATTACTGGAAATTGTCGTCGCTTCATTCTAAATGGCAAAGTGCTTTCGCTCGGCTCCAAATCTATTCGAGGAATACACATTTCTTCTCCTTTATTGCTCCCTGTTATAATTTCATCTTTGATACGGTTTTGATAAAGGCTTCTGACTATTAATCTTGTTCCATTTAGTAAACTCTTTTTTGGATTACAATTTCTTAGAAGCATGATAAATGCTCCAACTTTCAATTTTAAAATATGTGGTGGCATTCCTGAAGGGTATTGTGAATGCAAAACTCAGCAGGAAAATCAATGACATATTTTTGATCTTCTGATATCATAGAATCAATACTCATAAAGACAGCGTCATTTCCTGGAATTTGTTCAAGTATTTTCACGTTGAGCTCCGTTACATCGACATTTTTGGGGGTGATAATGATTCTTTTTGCAGTTTCAGCAACTTCATCTGGAGTTGTTGTCTTTATTGAACTACCAAATATTGATTTTATTATCTCTTTGCTTTCAACCATGCCATGGGGTATTTCAATCAATTCTGTATCCAAATCGTTATCATTTGTTAAATTACCATTACCTAAGCGCAACACCCAATCGTTAAATTCATGTTGACCTGCAGATCACATGTTCGTAGTTAAACTTCGCTGTTTGACGTGACGCCATAATGGAGAATTTTTTACACACAATTCAATGATATCGGTAACACTGCCTCTTGGGACTACATTTTATATTTGTCGAAAGTCATCACCTAAAATCAGAACTTTACCACCAAATGGTCGAGTGTCATTCATGATTTCTCTAAGCAACAGATCAATGACTCGTAGAGAGTGAGTAGATAACATAGATACCTCATCAAATATTATCATAGATGCCTCTTTGAGTTTGTTAGATTCAGCCGATGGAACCTTCATATTGGAAACAGATGTTTCATTTGCTGATAATGGAATTTTAAATCCATTATGGGCGGTTCGACCCCCTGTCAATAAATCCGCTGCAATTTCTGTTGTTGCAAAAGCTTTAACGAACTTTCCTTTTCCACGTGCTGAACACATCAAAGTATTGTAAAGATACGTCTTTCCCGAGCCTCCAGGCCCATCAATGAAGAAGAATCGGGATTCAGCGTTGGTGTCATCAAGTGATGCTGATATATAATCAAAAATGTGTCTTTGTAATGGATTCAACGTAGGAATTAAAAGATTTGCTTTTTCTGCCTGTTCAGTGTATCGAAAACGTGTTCTACAATTTGAATCGGACCTGGTTCAGGCAAATTGAAATCGCTACATTTCATGCCATGCATTCTTAAAACAGCCTCGATATCTTGAAGTGTTTTTTTCTGCTACATATCCATCGAAGTGTCTTATATAATCTGATAAAAAAAACTCCCTATAAATTTCGAACAGAGCGCCTGGATTTTTGGGTGAATTGAAAATACAGATCAATGCAAATGTGAAGCGCATCTGCGATATCATACAAACATTACATGCTTCATCTAAGCACCTTTTCCATTCCGAGTCATCTTCAAGAAGATTTCTTTTAATAGCAGCACTTTGAAAGATTCTTGAACCACTCCATCAACTGATTTTAAATGTCCAAAACTTTGGGCGCATCGAATATATCGAAGCAATAATCTGAGGTAAAATCTATCTTTATCTTTTGGACTAACTGCATACATACGTGATTCAAATTTATCTCCTCCCTTTTGTCTCACTTTCCACATACTTCTTGTTTTATCAAAAACAAAGTGTTTCGGAATTTATGTGTACAAATATTGTCTTGCATTTTCGTTGTGCTTATTTAATTCAAACCATGCTGTCAGATGTGTGAATCGAGTATCAGCTCTCTCAATCGCCTGATTTTCTCGTCGTTCTTGAAAATAAACCATTTGTTCATCAGGAAGGTGAACGGCAAGACGATAAACAATGTGTGAACGATCGTGCATTGGATTTTGAAGAAGTCTCCAAATCACTTCTGGAGACATATCGTGCATCAATAAATTGTTTTATTTCATCATGTACAATACCATTTTTTGAATTCAATTCGACTGAGGCACAATCATAACCTTTATAAATATATTTGTAAATATATTTAATGACCTTAACAGATTGAAATGATTCTACTTAGATATGACAATTATATTTACATATACGAAATTTATTATAAGGAACAACAACACGATTGTCGACAGTCCAATTTCCTAATGCAACTTTTATTCCTTCACGTCTTCGATAAATAGGATAACCATCAACTTCTGCAATAGTATGTGGAGAAAATTGTTTCGGAAATTTCTTGATGCATACATTATTTTCCATACACGGTGCATTTGGGTTTTGATCAATGCACGGGCCATGTATCATTGTACGAATGACTGTATCATACAGCTCTGGATCATGATTACGATCAGGTATTTGGGTTTTGATCACTGCACGGACCATGTATCATTGTACGAATAACTGTCTCATACAGCTCTGGTTCATGATTACGATCAGGTATTTGGGTTTTGATCACGGCACGGACAATGTATCATTGTACGAATGACTGTATCATACAGCTCTGGTTCATGATTACGATCAGGTCTTTCAGAACAAATAAAACGATCAATCTTTTCAGCTGTGTTAATTTTAAAATCATCGGCAAGAATAAAGAGCATGTGCGCGTGAGGCAGTCCTCGTTTCTAAAACTCAATTGTATACACATAAGCTTTAATATGTCCAAACACTCTATTCATAAACATATCTTGAATGAGTGATTTTAATTAGATGTTGAAAATGCGTGCAACTAAATCCGGTCTATCACTCGGCTGTTGGCCTTTTGAATAGGTTGTCTCGAATTTCTGGCCAATTTGGATTGCATGTCATAGTTATAAAGAGATCAGGTTTGACTTGTGTTGCAACAATTGCCATTGCATCATGGAATTTTTCTCTCATGTTTCGGGCTGATCCTTGAAAAGATGATGGCAAAATCACCATACGACCAACAGATATCCCTTGTCGAACTGCTGCATCATTAAGATAATCCATTAACCCTTTATATTGTTCAACACGCAAACGGCGTTGTTGATTTCTAATGAAATTAAGATTATTTGCCTCGACTTGTAGATGAGAATCAACAGCCCACTGTTGAAATAATTTTCCGCCATGTAGTATAGGATTAAATCTATTGACTCTGATTGCTATTTGAGAAACTTTCCATTGTAGAAGCTATATATAAGTTCTTACTCTACCATGTCGATTTTCAAGACTTATTTGCACATTTGGCTGCCAGCCAGCCTCACCGAAAGGATAGAACAACACGTATATCATTGGATCTAAATGTGGACTCAGAATATTTAAATTTATTATAGGTTGATCAGCATCTCGTGGATATACTCTAAAATCTCTTTCAAACGGTGGCTCACCATCAGCGGAAGGAAAAATCATAGCCACTTCGTCGACAGTCGGTAAATCATATCGTCGTCGATCAGTGTTGCGGTCACGTCGAAAGGCCATGTTGACAGTTGGTAACGAATGATTATTTTGTTCTGCTTGGTCTTTTTCTTCTTGTTCGATTTCACCTAGCATACGATACGCTTTTGCATAAATGTTATTCTGTCGAATTATTTCATCTACATTTTGTATGACATTTGCATTCAGTCTTTGGTTTGCTTGATGTTGCATTCTTTGAGCGTTTGCCATTGCAGAATCGATAACAAAAATTTGACAATATTGTCGTTGAGCTCCATCTTCTGGATGCATGTGCCCAGTCCGATGACAAATTTGTCCATGAACTCGGAATACATATGGCCCACATCCAGATAAATGATCGACATGTGCACACATTGAGGCAAATGATAAAGATGAATTATATGTTCTTATGTTTTCATGAAAATTTCGATAATGTGGATGTGCTGGATTACTAAAGATCTCTTGAAGATATAGGGGGAAATCTCGTCTTTGTTGACCATCTATTTCCAGCAAAACAGATCCCTTATGGCAACAATATTGAAATGTTCCATCTGATGATTTTTCAGCGGGAAAATTCAGAGATGCACAATAATTACATTGTTGATCCATAACGCCACAACTATGAATTTCCACTTCATTTTCGATAAATATGTAATTTGTTGGGATAGTAAGACGATGTCTGATTCTAGACGTTTGAATTTGTAATGCAAGTCTATTGGCACCAGTTTTTGTTGTCGTGCTGCTTCTTGTGCTCGCCGAGTTGCCACCTGCTGATTTGATTCTTCCAATCGTCTATTGGCACGGGATCTTTGTTTTTGTGCAGCTTCTTGTGATCGCCGAGTTGCCACCTGCTGATTTGATTCTTGCTATCTTCGATTGGCAACGGGATCTTTGTTTTTGTGCTGCTTCTTGTGCTCGCCGAGTTGCCGCTTGCTGATTTGATTCTTCCAATCGTCGATTGGCACGTGTTCTTTGAATTCGAGCTGAAGCTTGCAGTCGTGGTGCCGCTGTTTGTTTTGAAATTGGCATTATCTCCATCTTTGTTGTCGTTCACGATTCATTCGCGAAACACGTTCCTCTCGAGTTTTGTTATTTATGTAAGAGTACAAATTAAGTACAAACCATTTCATAAATATTATTTTGGGGAAAGTCCCGTCTTTGTTGACAGCATAACAGTTCCCATAAATATGGCAGCAATTTTTATGCAGGCTGTTCAAAAAGAGTTATTTTTGGTGCATTAATTTTTTCAAGGTTTTTTTTTAGCGGTGCGCATTCTAAGAGAAAAAAAGGAGGGTATCATTTTTGTTTCGAGATTAACAGAGCGTGTGAAATTTCTCGCCGTAAAAAAAATTGTGACGTCATTGTTTGAGCTATATTTTAATTTTGGAAAAGGGACATTTTGAAAAAGCGAATGATATAAAAAGAGCCTTTTATAGTTTGGCTGATATTATATAGTTTGGAATATTACCCACAAATGTAATCCACATCAAACACATCTGAGATTTGAAGAAATTTAAGCTTTATTGATGATTATGAATTGTCAGTTTATTCGCCCATTTGTCCATACAACATTACCATAACATTACCAATCCGTGTAAAAATTAAAATGTAATTTTTACACATGTCAATAACAAAGAACTATTCATTTTGCATGAAACGTAGTAATCAAAGCTTTTCACAGGATAACAGAAAAGATTAAATTATCAACTGTTAATCATATTTAAAAGTTAATATAAACGTGTTAGTAATTCACATAAACGTTTTTTATTATTGTCAAGTCAGCACCTTTTCAAGATCTATATATGACTCGTCAGTTTATGCGCCCATTGGTCCTTTACATTATTACCTTTACATTATCAAAAACATGTAAATAAAAAATGTAACTATTTACAAATATGATTAGCAACGAACTATTTATTTTGCATGAAACCTTTGAAGTAAAGTTAAGCACTGGATAAAAGAAAATATTAATGCATCAACAGTTAATCGTTTATAAAATTTAATATACACGTTTTAGGAATTCTAATAAAGGTTTTCATTATGGTCAAGTCAGCACCCCTTCCAGTTCTATATTAAAAGCTAATATTTTTTATTCAAAATTAGTCTAAGACGCATTAAAATATTACATGTAAATAACAATAAAAAATATTGTGGCCATACATTATAACCTTTACATTATCAAAAACATGTAAATAAATATTGTAACTATTTACAAATATGAATAACAACGAACTATTTATTTTGCATGAAACCTTTGAAGTAAAGTTAATCACTGGATAAAAGAAAATATTAATGCATCAACAGGTAATCGTATATAAAATTTAATATACACGTTTTTGGAATTCTAATAAACGTTTTCATTATTGTCAAGTCAGCACCACTTACAATTCTATATTAAAAGCAAATATTTGTTATTCAAAATTAGTCTAAGACGCATTAAAATATTACATGTAAATAACAATAAAAAAATATTGTGGGGAGGAGTCCGATTTTGAAATATGTTATTATTTTAAAAATACAAATATGCAATCTCAAAGTGTATAAAAGAAAAACAAACGCTAAACTGAAGCATAAATTGACAAATTTCAATTGCAGTAATAAATAATGGCTTTTTATTTCAAAACACATCGAAACTTGACAACCGAACAACAACCAATTGTAAATTTCATAAACCGAAAAACGAATGTTATATATTAATAGAGAAAGTTAAATTTATAATTACGTACGTAATATTGACATGGACACATACACAAAAACGGACATTTAATAATAAAAAATAATAATAATATTAATCACATCAAATAAAACATTGCTCTTTTACTTCGTTCCCTTCACACATTAATAAAAGCTCGAATAATGACGCCACGTCACAATATTTTATGGCGAGAAACGCATTTTCTTAATCTCTAAACCAACATTTTTAAATTTTATTATCGAGAGTTACCTCGCATAGCGCCAGGACAGACTGACTTGCGTGACAATTGCAGATTATATAGTTTATATATATATAATATATATATATATATATATATATATATATATATATATATATATACTAGCAGACCCATCTCGCGTTGCAATGATCTCAATAAAAAGGAACACCAATAGATACAAAATAAGTTACATTAACTGTCACCGTGCCCATCAGTTTTAACATATGAAGTTCAAAAATCTGTTAATTTCAATCAATTTCATAACAAATATATAAATATATATATATCTATATTTCTCAATATCAAGTAAAATTGAATGGGGAATACACTATTAAAAGTTTAGTAAAAAAAAAGTAGGGCCCCTAGCTCCAAGGAAATGGACATTAGCAGTTCAATGACTTATAGTAATTTAATATAGGATCTTAAGTTTGTATATAGCGAGTTTGGTAAAAATCCAGTTATTTTCTTATTATCTAACACTTAAATTTATATATATATATATATATATATATATATAGATCTTTAGGAAAAATACATTAAGGGGCCCACAGGCTCATTCAATTCGAGATGTACATTTTAAAAAATGTTCTTTTAAATTTATGTTCAGCATGAATATATTTCTCAGGATCATTAAAAACTGAGTGGGAAATAAATAATATCTTAGTGTATAAAAAAATACATTTAGGGCCCCCGACCCATTCGATGTAAGATGTAAATCTCAAAATGATGTTAATTTTAATTCAGTCTCATTATGGTAATATTTATCAATATTGTTAAAAATAGAATTGGAAACAATATCACAAATAAATTCGAAAAATGACTATTGGGCCCCCGGCCCTGAACAATTGAAGATTGGAAGTGCAGTGCCCTTTTTTATTTAAATATGGACTACCACATTTTTATATACAAAGTTTGTTTAGGATCCATTCATTTACTCAATAGCTAACGCATACACTTATTTTTATATAGCTCATATAAGCAAAAAAAACGACATTAAGAGCCCCAGGGCAAATTTAGTGCAATATTTAAAGCTCAAAACACATGTTTACTTCAATCAATTTCATAGTGGATATATTTTTATATATTTCTCAAGATCTTAAATAATTGAATGGGGAATAAAATATTAAACGTTTATTAAAAAAGAAATTTTGGGCCACAAGTCCCAAAGAAATGAAAATTAGGAAATGAGTGCCCTATATTATTTCAATATAGTCTAACACGTTGTTACATACAAAGCTTGGTTACGATCCATCAATTTATCAAATAGCTAACGCTTAATCTCATTTTGATAAAGCTCACATAAGAAAAAAATCATATAATGGGCTCCGGGCGCCCCATGAGCGTTACATTTTGAAAATAAATGTAGCCAGTGACAATCCCAGGGGCGTACTCAGAGTCTTCAAATGTTTCATCTATAAAGGACATACATACATACATACATACATACTTACATACATACACATACATACATACATACATACATACATGTATACATACATACATACATAGATACATACATACATACATACATACATACATACATACATACATACATACATACATACATACATACATACATACATACATACATACATACATACATACATACTTTGATTTTTATATATATAGATGTACAAATTTGCTCTATTTTGTAAAAAACTTTATTAAAAATGATTTATTTACCTTTCATGGGGGTCGCGGGTAATATGACTTTTATCAAACATTGTCGCCACCCAAAAAAGTTTAGGAAGCACTGATCTAACACTAAAATTATTTTTTTAATAGCTAATATAAGGGAACAAATTCATTTAAAGGCCCCCGGGCCCATTTGGTTCAAGATTTACATTTTGAAAACCTGTTCATTTAAATTCAGTTTCATCATGAGTAGATTTCTCAAGATCCTTTAAAACTGAGTGGGAAATTATATCTTAGAGTATTCAAAAAAAGACATTTGGTCCCCCGGCCCATTTGATGTAAGATGTAAATTTCAACATCATGTTCATTTAAATTCAGTTTCGTCATGGATATATTTCCCAAGATCGTTAAACATAGAATGGGAAATAATATCTCAAACATATTCGAAAAAAAGGAATTTTGGGCCCCAAGCCCTGAAAACCTTGCACATTAGAAGTGCATTGCCATTTTTAAAAAAAATTAAATACTAGCAAAATACCCACTCTATGCTGTGGAAGTAAGGATTTTAGTAAGCGTTGAAAATCCATTACACGCCAATTCAAAAAACCAATTTATTTCATTGTGGATCATGATTGATATATTTGTTTGTCAATTTTTGTCAAGATGGTGTAACATAAAATGGATACTAAAATGACATTACGGGCCCCTGTGCAAAATGTAAGTAGGATTTTCATGTGATAGAGATACATGTCTATATTTATTTAAATTATTTAAAATCTAAAGGTAACAAAGCTTTAAATGTTTACGAAAAAAATATTTTGGTTCCCGGATCCTAAGGAACAGATGTTAGAAGTTCATTACCCTATAGAATTTTATTTTATTTTTAAAAAAAATCTAAATTAGTCAATACTTCATCCATTTACCCAGTAACCACTTTTAAAATTAACATTTATATAACTAATGATAAAAAATGCTATACGGGCCCCCAACCCCTAATAAGTGGTGTTTTTTTTAATTTTACTTTTAATGCCAGAAACCTTCGCTGGAGCAAACCCCAAAAACTTTCTAAAGTTTAATGTACATGGGATAAATAACATACATTTATTATCAATACGTCTTTTAAAAAACTAAAATAAAGGCCGGGGGTATTATCGGTGTAATATGTATAGTTCAAAACAACAGTTTATTGTAATTTGGACTATGACGAATATATTTGTTAGCCACATTTGTTTTCAAAAATCGAGTGAAATCGAATGGTTAAAATGTCTTAAACATTTACGAAAAACAGATTAGGGGTCCTCGGCTACAAAAGATTGAAAAAATACAATTTTAATGCCCTAACGAATTTTAATATAGTCCTTCAAGTTTTTATGTTCAAATTTTTTTAAAAAATACATTTGCACAGTATCCAAGGTTTTTTTAAAATTTGTAATTTAGCTCACATCAGGTTAAAAAATATTCTTGTGTGGCGGGCCCCCAGTGAGTGATAACTAAACAAAAAAATTCGCCTCTTACCATCCTGGGAGTGTACTCAACAACTTCCCAAAATTTCATACTTCTACCCAGACGGGAATATGGAGAATCTTTGATGATTAACTGTTTATATAAGAAAAAATACATTTTGGCCCCCGGCCCCAGTGAGTGACAATTTAAATATTTTTTTGCCTGTTAATATCGCAGGAGTGTACTCAACAATTTTCAAAAGTTTAATGCTTTTAACGAACGCAGGAAATTGAAGAAATAGTGGTGAATCAGTTTTATAAAGAAAAAATATTTTTCCCCCCCCCGGCGCCCCCTGAGTGACAATTTAAGTATTATTTTTGCATGCCACCATCGCGGAAGTGTACTCAACAACTTCCCAAAATTTCATACTTCTACCCACACGGGAAGATGGTGAATTTTTTATGATTAACTTTTTATATAAGACAAAATACATTTTGGCACCCGGGCCCAGTGAGTGACAATTTAAATATTTTGAACCTGTTACTATCGCAGGGGTGTACTCAACAATTTCCAAAAGTTTAAAGTTTAATGCTTTTAATAAATGCAGGAAATTGAAGAAATAGTGGTGTGTCAGTTTTTATAAAGAAAAAAATACATTTGGGCCCCTGGCCCCCCGTGAGTGATAATTTAAATTATTTTTTTGCATGATACCATCACGGAAGTGTACTCAACAACTTCAAAAAGTTTTATGTTTCTACCTACATGGTAAAGTGGAGAATATAAACATTTTCAGTGTTAGTAAAAAAAACGTTTTTAGGCCCCCGACCCCAAGGAGAATGAATTTTAAAATTCTTTTCCACCATTTTTCGTTGTGAGCAGGTACTCAACAACTTCACAAAGTTTCATGCATCTACCTACACGGAAAGTTGGAGAATTAGTGATAGTCATTTTTTCATATAAGAAAAAAACTACATTTGGGCCCCCTGCCCCCAGTAAGTGATAATTTGAATATTATTTTCGACTGTTAACACCGCGAAAGTCTACTTAACAACAATCTAAAATATCATGCTTCTACCTACATGGGAAATATTAGAATTCATGATTTTCATATTTTATCTAGCTTATACTAGGAAAAATTTCATTGGGGCCCCTGGGCCCACATACGGTGATAACTTTAAAACAATTTCGACTGTTACGATCGAGGTATTGTACTCAACAATTTTCCGAAGTTTCATGCTTCAGCCTACTCGGGAAATTAGAAAATTAGTGATTTTCATATTTTATATAGCTTTTTCAGTCTGCGAGCCCATAAGAGTGTGAATTTTAAATTTCTTTTTTGCCATTTTTTCGTCGTGAGAGGGTACTCAACAAATTTCCAAAGTTTCATGCTTCTACATACACGGAAGATTGGAGAATAAGTGATGAGTCAGTTTTTAATATTCGAAAAAAAATACATTTGGGCCCCAAGTAAGTTATAATTTGAATATTGTTTTCGACTGTTAACACCGCGGAAGTGTACTTAATAACAATCCAAAATATCATGCTTCTAACTACCCGGCAAATAGAAGAATTAGTGATTTTCAATTTTTATATAGCTCATTTAAGGAAAACGACATCTATAGGGCCCCCGACCCCACGTGAGCGTGAATTTAAAATTCTTTTTCGCCATTTTTTGTCTTGACAGGGTACTCAACAAATTTCAAAAGTTTCATGTTTCTATCTGCACGAGAAGTTGGAGCATTACTGATGAGTCAGTTTTTAATCTTTTTAAAAAAGTACTTTATGGCATCCGGCCCCCAGGAAGTGATAATTTGAATATTTTTTTCTCGTTGCCCTCACTTGTTTGTACTCAACAACTTCCCAAAGTGTCATGCTTCTGCCTACACGAGAAATAGGAGAATTAGTGATTTTCATATTTGATAAAGGCCATATATCAGCGGGAATTTTAAAATTCTTTTTGCCAATTTTCGTCGTGAGAGGTCACTTGACAAGATTCCAAAGTTTCATGCTTTTACCTACACGGGAAGTTGGAGAATTTGTGATGAATGAGTGAGTGAGTCATGGCTTAGCCTTGACATATAAAAACATACATACATACATACATACATTACATACATACATACATACATACATACATACATACATAAATACATACATACATACATACATACATACATACATACATACATACATACATACATACATACATACCAACATACATACATACATACATACATACATACATACATACATACATACATACATACATACATACATACATACATACATAATACATACATACATACATACATACATACATACATACATACATACATACATACATACATACATATACACATACATACATACATACATAGCTTGATTTTTATATTACTAATATAAAAATAATATAATAGTCCAAGTACCTCACTCACTCACTCATTGGATGTGGAACGCTGATGAACGATGTACAACAGTATATAGCAGTTAAAAAAAGTATGGTGATTAGCACTGTAAAAAAATATAAAAAGACGTAATTGATTGATATTATATTTAATACCAAGTGTGCATCAAAAGGTGTGCAAAATAACTACAAATTAAAGACGCGCTGTAAAAATATTATATGACATCATTGTTTAGCTCATATTTTTATTTTGGAAAATAGAACAATGTAATAAAACAAACCCTTAAAAACAAAGTTTTTGACAATAAATCCTTTATATATGAGACATAACTAACAGTATTGATTATTTTCAAACGCGACAAACATTTACAGACTGAATCTGTCTTAACTCAACTTTGCTTCACAACCCTGAGGGGGGAGATGGGAACAGTCTGGTCACCGATCGCTTGACCGAGCTCAGCGTAACACGTAAAATGTAAACAAAACCACGCTGGTACTTCGATGGGTCGCGTCAAAGCGTCAACTCAAACTCTCACGTGGGAAAAAAACAATAAGAAACAGTGAATTTGAATTACATGCGTTATAAAAGGATAAACTAAAAATGCATTAATTTATTTACGGTACGTTCGATCGATCTGAAATTTTGTTATAATGCATTGTTAGATAAGACGGGTCCGTGTGCTAAATTTCAGCTAGATCGAATCACGGAAAGTGGGTCATTTTTTACTTTTGTTTTTCCGCCCGCCCGCCAAATACAGACAGAGAGAGATGGCGAAACGGCGGTGAAGTTAATATAAGGGATTTAAAAAAACAAACCCGTAAAAACAAAGTTTTTGTTAATAAATCCCTTATATATGAGACATAACTAACAGTATTGATTATTTTTATACTCGACAAACATTTACAGACTGAATTTGTTCTAACTCAACCTTGCTTCATAACCCTGGAGGGGGGGTGGGAGAGGGGGAACAGTCTGGTCACCGATTCGCTTGACCGAGCTCAGCATGACACGTAAAATGTAAACAAAAGCACGCGGTTACGTCGATGGGTCGCCTCAAAGCGTCAACTCAAACTTTCACGTGGGAAAAAAACAATAACAAACCGTGAATTTGAATTACATACCTCATATAAAGGTAAACTAAAAATGCATTAATTTAATTACGGTACAATCGATCGATCTGAAATTTTGATACTATGCATTTTTAGGTGAGACGGTTCCGTGTGCTAAATTTCAGCTCGATCGGGTCACTGGAAGTGGGTCATTTTCGAATTTTGTTTTTCCGCCCGCCTGCCCATGAGATGATGAGATGACCGGCGGTGAAGTTATTATAAGGGATTTAAAAAGAGGATTTGATGGTGACTAATATTAAAATACTTTGTGAACATTTCAGAAAGTTCAATATTTCGTATTTATCAAACAAGGACAAGTAAGTTGGGCTTATGAAAAAGGTAGGCGCCGTAGGTGCCCTAAAAAAGTGGGCGCCGCAGGCGCCACGGCGCCGCAGCACAACCTAGTATAACTATATTTATCTATATTGCTGAATATTGTGAACAATTGAATAGGGAATACAATATACCACAAATTTAGTAAAAATAAAATTAGGTCCCCCAGCCCCGAGGAAAAGGACATTAGGAGTTCAGTGCCCTATAGTAATTAAATATAGGATCTTAATTTTTTATATACCAAGCGTGGTCAAAATCCAGTTATGTTTTCATTATCTAACAATTAAAATAATTTTTATTTAGCTAATATAAGAAAAAAAATACATTAGGGGGCCCCGGGCCCATTCGGTTCAAGATGTACATTTTGAAATCATGTTCATTTTGAAAACCTGTTCATTTAAATTCAATTTTATCATGGATATATTTCGCGAAATCGTTAAAAACTGAGTGGGAAATAGTATCTTTGAGTATACCAAAAAAAAAGACATTTAGGGCACCGGCCCATACAATGTAAGATGTACATTTCAAAATGCTGTTCATTTTAATTCCGTTTCATCATGGATACATTTCTCAAGAAATTTAAAAACAGAATGGCAAATAATATCTCAAACATATACGAAAAAATGGCATTTGGGACCCCCATCCCTGAACAATTGGGCATTCGAAGTGCAGTGACCTTTGTTATTTTAATATGTGCTACCAAGTTTTTATTTACAAAGTTTGGTTAAAGATCAATTCATATACTCAGTAGCTAACGCATAAAATAATTGTTATATTGCTCATATATGCAAAAAACGACATTAAGGGCCCCAGGGCCCATTTAGTGTAAGATGTCAAGTTCAAAACACCTGTTTTTTTAATCAATTTCATAGTGGATATATGTATCTATATTTCTCAAGATCTTTAATAATTGAATGGAGAATAAAATCTTAAACGTTTGTGAAAAAAGACACTTTTGGCCCCCAGTAACGATGAACTGGACATTAGAAAATTAGTGCCCTATAGTATGGTACAAAGTATGGTTAAGATCCACCAATGTTCCTAATAGCTAACGTTAAAGTAATTTTTATATGCTCAAATAGAAAAAAAATCATATTATGGGCCCCCAGCGCCCCATGAGCGTTAAATATTTCCACAAAAAAAAACAGTAACAATTGCAGGAGCGTACTCAAAAGTCTCCATACGTTTCATGGCGATTGGATGAATGTTTTAGTTAGCTATAAAGGTCATACATACATACATACATACATACATACATACATACATACATACATACATACATACATACATACATACATACATACATACTTTGATTTATATATATATATATAGATATATAACTTTCCATAAAAATATTTTAAAACGTTGTTCACTTCAATTGATTATTATTTAGCGATTTAAAATTTTGAATTTAAACTAGTTATTCAAGTGCTCGAAATAAAGTCAATTTTTAAATAAGATACTCCCCGTGTGGTAATATCCGCCGCAGACTTGCTCATGGATAGTGCAAACTATTACGATAGGTATAAATTGTTATTTGGCGCTTTAAAATTATGTAACTAAAATTAGTGAAATATTTATTTATACATTTTTATTTTGATAAATTACCATACTTGCTAATGACAATGTGACAATAAAAATATATAACTCATTAATATATATATACATATAAGAAAACGCTAATGTATAAAACGGAAAAATGAATAAGTTTACATACTTTTAAATCCTTTATATTAACTCATGGTGTCTGCTTGCATGCTTGCTTGAATGCCGAAAAAACGTTGGATCAATTTTTAAACCACTTCCCCTTATGCTGGCGAGCTGAAATTTTGCAGGCTGGCTGTTGGCGATGATAAAATGATGTATCAAAATTTCAGATCGATGTACTGTATTTAAATTAATGAATTTTTAGATTATCGCTATTTATCTCTTTGTAGCATGATACTTTTTCTGATAGAGTGTCGTTGTGAGTATTATATTGAACAACCTTTCCTGTGGCGCAGAGCGGTTCGTATTATATTAACGATACTTTTAAAAAATATGTTCGCGATCGGTTCGCGTTATATTAATATTCTTTACGAGACATAACTAAACTTTTGGATTTTTGAATAGTCTTGCGCTGCGTATTATAATGCACATTCTTTTAGTTATGTCTCGTGTATGAAAGATTTGTAGTCGAAAACTTTTTTTTTAGTTTTTCTTTTTTTCCTGTGCACGAACATAAATAATTACGCTATACAATCGTAGTTTTTTTTAAAAATATATGTATATATCATTGCTTGACGTCACATATTTTTAAAAAAAAACGTTAATTAATGATATTCATTTGAAAAATATTTTTTTCCGAATAAATCTATGGAAAATTACTAAGCTATTTGCTTAGTTTTTCCTAAAGGATGACACATTTTTAAACTCTTTTTTTTCATAATTGAAGACTCCTTACTACTATGTAATAAATTTAAACAAAATAATCCTTTAATTTCAAGTGCTCAAGTAATGCAGTTATAGTAAATGTACAAATATTAATACAAATATTAATATTTAAATATATATTTATATATATATATATGGGCTGTTATTGATTAATTTAAATTTAATCGTTAACTTTTGAAAAATTAACGAATAATTAATAAAAAAAGTATGACGTCATCAAACTGAACATTTCCAGGGAAGTATAAAGAAAAAACAGGTAATTGACTTTTTTATTTTATTGAGTTATTTCCCATGTCTCAGAGACATTGAAAATTAAGAATATTTTAACTAAATTTTATGACAATGTGTTGATACTTGATCGGATGTTTGTGCTGAATGTGGCACGTCAGCGATGTATTTGATACTTTAAAAGAGAATTGTTTATGGCAGTGAACACAGTAAACTGTTTCACCATCTTCGACTTTGCAATCCGCAGTTAGCTTAAAAACAAAATTTTTGCTAAACGTTCCAGTTATATGTTTAAATTTAACTGCGCTGATGCTGTCAACGGTTGTTTAGTTGGCGTCTGCCGGTCCACAGAGATTAATAAAATAAATTTTAATATTAAGGAGAAGTTTGTACGTAAAAAAAATATAGATTATTATTAATTTTTTAATAATTAATTGTTTATTAGTAAAATGTTTTAAAAATATTATAAATATTCTCATTAATTTTAATCAAGTTTTTATCGATTAAAATAGTTTTAATCAATAAATTTTTTTAAAGATTAAACGAGAAATTAATCGTTAATTTCCACAGCCCTAATATATATATATATTTATATATATGTATATCTATATATATACGTTAATCATTGTTAATGAATTATTATAGCAGTAGGTGTTTTGTTTTCCTTGAAAATCTTTTCAGGTTTACGCACTCACTTGTTTTAGTTGATTTTCTAGTTAGAAACCAGATTAAATTTTTTTACCAACAACCTTATTTTATTTAAAATTAAACTTTAAATTTTTAGTATTAATCTAGATTTTTACAGGAAACTAGTGAAAACTCTAATGAATATACAAGTGACGTGTTTCCAATGTGATCGTCTTTCGTTATCCTTAAGGAAGGGATATATTAATTTGTTTTTTTTTCCTTTGTGTGGTTTTGAAATATTATTTTCTTATTTTAATATAAGCTCACATAAGATGTGGTGTTTTCTTTATAATATCTTCATAAATAAATACAAAAATTACAGATACCAAATCTTTAAATGAAATTTTAGGACAATGAATTTCCTAAACAAATTTATTGCATGTCAGTTATTCTTTTTATAACAAATATTCTCCCCTTGAGGCGTGATAAGTGTCATTTGATTGAAGGCCTTGCAGATTTAATTATTGTTTGTGTGAAAATAATATATCCATAACTATGATTTTTTTCCATCTACAAATTGTATGACATTTTCAAACTTCAATATAATTGTTGAAATTATTAAATGAAATTATTTTATAATCTGTATTATTATAAGTTTTTATTCTGTTTCTAAAATTATCGTTACATTAATTTCATTTATTCTGTTCTTTAATGTTGACTAACAAAAGCAAGTAAAATATTTATTTATAAATATATATTTAATTCAATAAAATAATTACTATTTAAAATATGACTATATATGTGTGTGTAGTAAATATATATAAATTAAAATATAAATATGTGTGTATATATATATATACATTTATTTATTCTGATAGATTTAGTAAATATCATTATGGAAAACATCACCAGCGACACGTGGATAGGAATTGACAACATGCTGGCAAGGCAGGCAAGATATAAATGGCATGACAACTCCGAAATGTCTTTTGAAAACTGGGAGATATCCAACGCATTAACAAGCATAGATATATATAAAAAGGTATTTGTGAAAAAACGTAATGTCTATCTATCCATCCATCCATCCATCCATCCATCCATCCATCCATCCATCCATCCATCCATCCATCCATCCCTCCATCCCTCCATCCATCCATCCATCCATCCATATATCTATCTATCCATATATCCATCTATCTATCTATCTATCTATCTATCTATCTATCTATCTATCTATCTATCTATCTATCTATCTATCTATCTATCTATCTATCTATCTATCTATCTATCTATCTATCTATATATATATCTATCTATCTATATATCTATCTATCTATCTATCTATCTATCTATCTATCTATCTATCTATCTATCATATATCTATATATCTATCTATCTATCTATCTATCTATCTATCTATCTATCTATCTATCTATCTATCTATCTATCTATCTATCTATCTATCTATATATATATCTATCTATCTATCTATCTATCTATCTAATCTATATATCTATCTATCTATCTATCTATCTATCTATCTATCTATCTATCTATCTATCTATCTATCTATATATCCATCCATCCATCCATCCATCCATCTATCCATCCATCCATCCATCCCTCCCTCCATCCATCCATCCATCCATCCATCCATCCATCCATCCATTTATCCATGCATCCATCCATCTATCCATCAATATATCTATCTATCCATCTATCTATCTATCTATCTATCTATCTATATATATATCTATCTACCTATCTATATACATATCTATCTATATATCTATCTATCTATCTATCTATCTATCTATCTATCTATCCATCTACCTATCTATATATATATTTCCATCCATCCATCCATCCATCCATGCATCCATCCATCCATCCATCCATCCATCCATCCATCAATCCATCCATCCATCCATCCATCCATCCATCCATCTATCCATCCATCCATGCCTCTGAATTATTACAACGAGAAGCACGCAGTTTATCTTGACCCACAAATATTGACACGTTATTGCACTTTTAATCCAATATATTATGTTTGAGGTCATCATAATTTCAATGCTTAAAAATATACTCTTCTCTTAAAAAATGCTGTGCCACAATATAAACCGTTCTTTATAGTTTTGTAACTGTTATTGCATCGTCTTATATTTTGTCCACATGAATCAAACAATTTAAAAATTTGCTTAAAAATAATATTTTAAATGTGAGGCTTTGATTTTATTTTTTTTCGGCAAATTAAATCACCTCCCATGATATTGCTTTCAATTGACGAAGCTTATATTAGCAGATACTAAAATGTATTTATAGGTATATATATTGTTTAATATTTATCTTTAAATTAATTTTGAAAAGCAATTCGTTTACAAATAAATGTTTTTAAAATAATATGGTTAATTAGGCATTCAAATATATTCACCATAGTAATAACAAATGCAAAGAAAGCATATTTTCAATGAAGATTATAAATACACATTTTAACAAAATTGTAAATTTATAAAGTTATATAATGTACGTATCATTTTAATTATTTTTTTTAAAGTATGTACATCTTTGGTTCATTGAAATATCCACCTCAATGTAGCAAACAAAGTGTGGAAAAATTAAGCGCTTCCCTGACCGAATCGGTGGCCAAGGAAAATGGACTGTTGCTCAATGTAACGAGACAAATGCATATTTTTGTCAAACTTTAAAAGGTATTTTAACGAATTATGTTTAAAAATGTTACTGCATGCTTACGTGTACCAACACATTAATAAATTAACGTCAAGTAAATTATAAAAGATAAATTTATAATCATAGTAAAAATTATATACTTAAAATTAAGAAGCGTTAACAATTTAACCATTCGTTTGTATTGAAAATGCAGAATAGAAAACATTTATTTCACTTATCAAATATATATTTAAAGACAAATAACACAATAAGACTGAACTCACAGTTTAAATATTTTTCAACAGCATTTAATAAGTATTACAAAAATTGAATTTAAAAAAAGAGAAACTTTTTAATAAAATGAAAAGAAAGATTTTAAAAAAGAAGACATAGTAATATCAAAAGTTGTCCACAAATTAACGTTTTGTTTATCATAAACTTTGTTCAGTACGGTATATACTGACTTTATAAAAAATAAATATACCTGTAGTTAAATTATGTTACAAAATCGGTCAGTGTTTTACTTTTCTTTTCTTGCTGTTGGATCAAAACCTTATATTATGTTTATATATATTTATACTTGTGCGTGTGTTTGTGTATTATCTTTTAAGTTTTTATATAATAATATGTGTTTTTGAGTACGCTAAATTAACTGGATCAATGATTTATATTTTTCTTTTATTAACCGTTATTCTTTTGTCTTTCCTTGTAAATATTTGTTTAGCTATAGTTAAGGTCGAAAACCCCAACGATGAAGGAACAAATGAATGGCTTATCTGGAATAATTCTAGAAGCTTTTTTTATGTTAGAAAAGAGTCTATGTCGTGGCAACAAGCAATAGTGTCCTGTAAACAATTTAAAAGAAGTATTGCCTGGATATTAAACACATTTGAAATGTCTAAGCTAAATTTAGCAATTTACGAGATGAAGATTAAGACCCCAGTATGGATTGGAATGAAATATGATAAGGTCTGATATTCAGTATTGGCTAAGTTATTTATAACTTTTTTTACATTTTATTTTATTTTCTTCCATACATTTTTTAGTCATAAAACTATTCATTTTCAAGAACTTTGTATTGTTACTTATAACAATCATTTTACATTTTTAAATTATGTTTTATTTAAAAATTGTCGTGAATTGACCATAATACAATAAATATCACCCTCCTCCCAAAAATGCATGCTTAATTATTGCCATTTCCATATTTATACTATAGTCTACTTAATTTGTGAATAGAAGTGGGATTAAAAAACATGACACAATATTAATTATTTATAATAATTACATTTTTTATCCAAGTGAGATTTTTAAAAAAAAATACCTTTAAAACAACACAAAATAAAATGTTAGAAATACATTTTAAACCATCAGGAAAAAAAATTACTTTAACTAAAACACTTACTCTTTCTATTACAGGAAAAGACGCAATATGTTTGGACAGACGATATACCAGTAAACATCACATTCTGGTCTCCGGATACGCCGCGTAGTGCTGACGCTGAAAGATGTGTATGCATAAAAGATAACAATTGGTTCGAAGAAGAATGCTATAAAAAACTTCCATTTGTATGTAGATCCATATCAAATGAAATATCACGTTAGTAAGCTTTTCAAAAGAGCTTAGTTATGTCATTATATAAGATGATAGGAATTTCAAAACAAACTTTTATAATAGATTCATACACATTTCAAGAGAAATAATACAGTTTAAAAACACTCAGTGAACTATCTAACTCATCAATCATTATGTACACAACTGTTGCATTTAAAGTTCCCTGAATGTAATATAAAGAATGAATAATAATAATAAAACAAACCTGTAAAAACAATGTTTTTGACTATAAATCCCTTATATATGAGACATAACTAACAGTATTGATTATTTTCAAACATTTACTGACTGACACCGAGTGATGTCCCTTGTCTTTAATAAATGGGGGTGGGATGTGAGGGGGTGCCGGCACGACGGTCGTCGTCAACACGACTGTCGGCGTCAACTCAAACTCACGTGGAAGTGGGAGAAAAAACAATAACAAACAGTGAATTTGAATTACATACCTCATATAAGGATACACTAAAAATGCATTAATTTAATTAGGGTACGATCGATCGATCTGAAATTTTGAAAAGATGCATTGTTAGGTGAGTCGGGTCCGTGTGCCAAATTTCAGCTCGATCGGATCACTGGAAGTTGGTCATTTTTGACTTTTCTTTTTCCGCCCGCCCAGCCCATGAGATGATGAGAGAGATGATGAGATGACGACAGACAGAGACGGCCGCGAAGTTATTATAAGGGATTTAAAAATAATAATAATTTGATAATTTATATAGCGCTGTATCCCAGCTAGGAAACAAGCTCACAGCGCTTTACATGGCGATAATAACATATATATATATATATAATAATTAAATAATCATTCATATCATAAAAACAACATAAACAACAGTACGTTACACATAAACTACGTTAATAATTAAATGAAATCTTGTTTTATTAGTTTTTGTAAATACATTTTAAAATGATGCGTCTTAAGTGCAGTCTTGAAGGACTTGTTAGCTGGAATACTACGGATGTTCAATGGTAGTGAATTACATTGTTTGGCTAAACAAAAAGAGAATAACCTTTTGCCAAAAGTTTTAGTTCGTGTTTTAAGAGCAGAGAGAATACGTGTGTCTGCAGAAGAAGTAATTAATAAAACATTGGGAGATTACGTTTAAAAGTTTTGAAATTTCAAAATTGAAGTGTTAAATAAATTGTTATTTTTATTATTATTATCAATATTAACAGGACAAAAATTAGTGTTATATTTATTTTAAAAGTGACAAAATAACTTTGTATTAATTGTACCTTGAATATAAAATGACTTTTAACATAGCTCAATTCATCTAGTACTATTCGTTAAACTTAACTAAATGTTTGAAACATAATGTTAAAGCACAACAAATGTAAAAATTAAAAAAAATCCCTTTTTTCACATTTAAGTGTTATGTAAACATATGAAACAATTTGGCGTGGAACTCGGTTGTGTAAAGATATATCCTGTAGCCAAGTTGCATAATGGTAAATGAACAAAAAAATATTTTTGCGAATATTTCACTTTTTCAGAAAAAATTGAAGCAGAATCATCTAAGAGGGTTGAATGTCCAGTGAATACCATGAAGCAATTTGGAGATACGTGCTTCCTCTTTTATGTTCAGAATCAAGTTACATGGCTTGAAGCTCACAACTATTGCCTCAGTAGAGGTATGCAGCTGGCCAGTGTATCGTCGGGATCTGAAAACAACTTCTTGGTCACTGAGATAACAAGTGTCAATAACTTAAATGATTTGAAACATATTCGGTATCTGTGGATAGGAATGTACAGGGACGTTGTAGGTAAGTGAATGGTATTTCAAATTGTTTATACTCTTTAGCAATCGTGATCCAGTAATTTGTTTAGAAAAATAAAAAAATTGAGTCAAGATTAAAACATTCATGGATATAAATAAAGTGACATACCTTTAATTTTAAAAGGCTGATTTTCAAATTATCCTTATATATATAAAACTATATAATTTGCAATTGTCACGCAAGTCAGTCAGTCAGTCTGTCCTGGCGCTACTAATTTTAGAAAGCAGGGAAAACCAAATTACTGCACCAAACCATCAAAAGGTGTGAAAATTAAATATGCGCTGTAAAAAATATTATATGACGTCATTGTTTTCGCTAATATTTTAATTTTAGAAAAGGAATCAATTTAAAAAAGGATTTGATGATGGTTAATTATATAATCAAAAAACAAAGGGGGCGCCGTAGTCGCCCTGCAGCCCCTATTATAAAATACTTTGTGTACATTTCAGAAAGTTTAATATTTCGTATTTTTTCAAACAAGAACAAGTTAGTTGGGCTTTTGAAAAAGGTCGGTGCCGTAGGCGCCCTTAAAACATGCATATAAATAGATTTCAGCTGAAAACTTCCGTCATTTTGACGGGTGTTCGCTAGTATATATATAAAATGTAAAACAACAACCAATGCTTGCCTTTTTAAATCCCTTAAATTAACTACACCGTTGGTCATCTCTCTCTGTCTTGGGCGGGCGGAAAAAGAAAAGTCAAAAATGACCCACTTCCCATAATCCGATCCAACTGAAATTTGGCACACGGACCCGTCTGACCTAACAATGCATCGTATCAAAATTTCAGATCGATCGAACGTACCGTAATTAAATTAATGCATTTTTAGTTTATCCTTATATGAGGTATGTAATTTAAATTCACGGTTTATTATTGTTTTTTTTGCCACGTGAAAGTTTGAGCTGACGCATTGAGGCGACCCAACGAAGCGACGGTGCGCCTTTGTTTACATTTTACGTGTCACTCTGAGCTCGGTCTAGCAAATCGGTGACCAGACTTTTCCCCTCTCCCCCTCCCACCCACCCCTCCCCCCCTAGGGTTATGAAGCAAACTTGAGTTAAGACAGATTCAGTCTGTAAATGTTTGAAAATAATCAATACTGTTAGTTATGTCTCATATATAAGGGATTTATAGTCAAAAACTTTGTTTTTACGGGTTTGTTTTATTACTACGTTTTTATTAACTCGCTTTCGTTGGGCATTGTTTGTCCAAGATTTTTTCAAATCTGCCAACGTAAAATTGAACCACTGCTGATGGACCTAGAGATCTGAAAATTTTACCACTGATAGATCTTCAATGACAATGCATTGAATCAAAATTTCAGATCGATCAAATGTACTGTTATTAAATTATTGAACTTTTAAGTTTATCTATAGTCTATATAAAAGCATCTGTACAGTCGGCTTGTGTTCACATTAGTGAGTTCGCCCCGTGAACACATCACAATGTTTTTAAAACGTTGGGCGGGCGCTTGTGAGGTGTTTGGTAAAATAAATAGAGGTAAAAAATATTTTTGAAAACCAGGTTGTTATAAGTGGACTAAAAAGAATAAAATAAATAGAAGTAAAAAAAAATAATTAAAAACCACGTTTTTACAAGCGGACTAAAAAGAAGAAAATAATTTAAAACTTGTAAGTTCAAGTACTTCGATTTATTATGACTAAAAACGTGCGTGGGTGTTTGGTATAAAAATTAAAGATTTCTAATTTAGAAGGCTAAAGAGAGATCTATAAGTGAGAGAATGAGTGAACCGCATATGTTAAACCTCATAAGCGCCCGCCCCACGTTTTTAGTCATATTAAATGGAAGTACTTGAACTTACAAGTTTTAAATTATTTTCTTCTTTTTAGTCCGCTTGTAAAAACGTGGTTTTTTAAAATCTTTTTTTTACTTCTATTTATTTACTAGTTATTGTAGCATACAGAAAAAAAACTGTTTTGGGTTAGAAAAAGTATCATGTGGACCCTCTCTTAGTATTTCAAAGCTTACAGATTTAATTTGAAACTGAAAACGACTGCAAGCAAAAAACGACTTTTTACCAATGATTACTAAATAATAGCGAGTCACGACCTTTCAAACACTGTGCTATATTATTTTTTTATTACAAGCTAAATATGGATAACAAATATAATATGACTAATTCAAAGTAATGAGGTTGTAACATATTTTTGTTTCTAATTAATCGTATGTTTTTGTGTTTTTTTTCCCTCACTTTTATAGGTAAATATTATTGGGCAGATGGATCTCCTGTCCAGTACATTAGTGCTTTAGAGGTGGATTCAACTTTTGAAGATTTTAAAGCGTTGAATACATTTTGTTTTTTATTAGACATAAGTAGCGGTCATTGGCGATTAGAAAATTGTGAAATTAATATGCATTTCTTTGTATGCGAATCGAAAACCATACAAGGTAAGTACACATGCCGTTAAACTTTACTGTGCTTACAACTAATTGTATAATATTGTTTGAAAAAAGGTTATTGAAGTATATTATAAATACTTAATATCAAACTAACATGTAAGATGTTAATAATTGTTTGAAAACAAAGCTATCCTCATTTTAAGCTACACCAGTAGAATTGAGCATCATAGAACAGACTTTCCTTGGCATAGGAGCTTGTCTAGCTGTGATAATTTGCAGTATTATAACTGTTTTACTAATAATCAAAGGTAGGAAACAATAATATTCAAATAATATTTTTGTAACAGCTCTTTCCTTTTAAAAGAAGATAACATTTAACGCCATAGACGTTTACTTAATGACATCTATTGATCAATGCAACAGTATGCAGTTGTCAAATAAGTTGTAATTTTAAAAAAAATAATTAAAAAAACAACACTGATCGTGCATTTTATGAATGATATGAAAGTCAGATCTTATTACACAAGAACTTTGTGCTCTACACTGAATTTCTGTGGCTGAGTGAATAGACCACAAGATTCTATCACTATCTTATGGCTGTATGAAAGGATACTCGATGCAGTATTTACAGGAATTATCATCACAACATGCATGTTTCTTTTAAGGGGCTGGATGCACCTAAACAGGGGATGTCCTAAGTCAGGCTATCACGCCAAATATGGCCTGATTTTAATATTTTAACTTGCCCATGGCCTTATATTAAATAATTAACTATCTCATTGATATTTTCTGTAACAACCACATTACATGTATTTTAAAAGCTGCAACGATACTATTTTTAGAACAAAATACGGTACAGACAAATGATGGGCAAAAACATAATGTTCTATTGTTTACCAACGTGATTATTTCTAGGGCTGTTAACGATTAATTTAAATTTAATCGTTAACTTTTGAAAAATTAACGACTATTTCTTCTGTAAGTGGTTCATGTGCCAAAGAAGTAAGAAGATGTAGCAGAACTGAATAACAAATAATTATAAAATAGTTGCATGATAATTTACTGAAAACACTATATGATAAAAGCCCAAATGGCAAATTATTAATATTACTAGGGCTGTTAAGGATTTATTTTAATGTAATAGTTAACTTTTGGAAATATAAAGATTAATTAATAGTTGATTTATATTAAATCCTAAAATTAAAATGTAAGGTGTCATCAGTAACATTTCTTAAATTTACTTGTTGAAAATCTAAATAACACTGAAATGTCTACTTTATATTTCATCTTTAAACCAACTTCGCAAACACACATGTCATTATTGGGTTAAAGTGATTGTTAAATATTGGGTTTATTGATACTAGCTCACGCTGTTAACTATTGGTGGGTATATTATATAGACATCAATACTCATAGTTGACTCTATTGTCTAAGAGTATTAAATAATTACATTTTGCTCTAGTTCCCAGTATTACAATACGGACATACGAGTTATAACAACACAACTAAATACATATATGAAATACTAACATCCGAACACCTACAACTAATTAATAACGCACAACACCTCTTTATACAAAATAGATAATATTTAATACGTTAAAGATATATATATATATATATATATATATATTAATACGAAATGGATTAGATTAAGCAACATATATTGTTGGACAATACGATACGTAAGACGAACGTTGAAACTAAGAATGATTTGCGTTTGGACCCAACTTCCCTTGTGGTCAGTGGGTGTGGCTAACGGACGAGTGACTGTCCGTCTGCGTCACGGCCGCTATCTGATCCGCAGTCAGGCGTAGCGTCTACTGATGGGTTGGCCAGTTCTTTCCCGGATGTCAGTCTGGAGTCAAGCCCTAGCTGTGTGGAATGATTGACAGTTGGCTCGGTCTGCTCACAGGGATGACCGTCTGCCACGACGGTTCTCACTTTTTAAGAGATGGGGTCGCCTTGTCCCCTTCTTCAAAGCCAGCACGTCTCCTGCCTGGACTGATCGATCTAGGTTAGCTCCGCTCGGCTATAAACTACTAATACTACTATGTTGGCTTGACTAATAGTATTCTCTAACATACTAGCTGAAAACAGACTTCTCAGCTAGGCTCATAACTCCCCACAGTCTTATCACCTTAGAACTTAATTCTAAGCGTTGTCTGTGATCTTCAGAGAAAAAGACCACCGTAATGTTTGGGTACAGTATATAAAGACCCCTGCTCACGCAATTATGGCGTCTGCCCTAAATTTCTATCGATTCCATTGGGTGAACTTTTCGTCCCATGGATGGTACATGTGACAACTTAATTCTTTTTGGTTAAGCCCTATGTCCCAATAACCTTTTTAGGGTGACCACCAACCCAAATAAACTGCAGCATCCTTCCAAAAATTGGCCTAGCCTGAGTATCTATTTCGACCTGATAACTTTAGTTGACCTCTCACCCGCAATTCCCAACTATTTTTCTCTGTCACTCTAAGGTTAATGTCACCTCACCAGCGTTTACAGAACTTTGTCTTTGTCACTCCAAGGTTAATGTCTGAACCCCTATCTCCCAACGGTTCTAAAATAAAAGCGATTCTTAAACATATAATTAGGTACTCAACAGTGATGAGCAGCTCTTATTAACAATAAAATCAACAGAGCTGAACAATCGTTCACATGTAACTGAGGTAGCTCGTATGCACAAAATGGTCTTGGCGAGAAATGACATTTTCGGATTTGGATGTTCATTAAGTTTCCACCATTGTAGAGGGTCAACGGAATTAAAAACTTTTATCTCCATTTTTTAACGCAGTAATTCATCAGAAGAGCTTTCGTTATTTTCTGTGTTTGAGTCAGATTCCATTAGCTTATTAAGCCTTCAGTAGCTTTGATAAGTAGTCGAAGTTTTATAACCATGGATGGCAAACGATTTTAAACAATGGATACAAAAAAACTTTATCAGCATTTTTAACATGCCCGTCAGCCAATAACTTAAAACGAGAATGTTCATGTAATCTTATCTGTTATAGGCGCCCTACACTTATCTATGGTTAGTTTTTAGTCCTGCTTTTTTATTTGAGATTCAAATGTTTATCTATAGCATACGTCTATCCTCATGTGATGATTGCTTTTCCTCATGCTCCTCTATCCCCCTTCCCCTTTCTCCTGGCACTTTTCTCCTCGCTCTGGCTGTAAGGGAAGCTTCCGCGACTTGAATGCCCTCGCGCACTTTTGCCCGCCAGGAGGTGCGCTCCTCAGCAATGGTCTCCCACGATTTTATGGTCAATCTGCGCCAGAGTCATGTCTTTCTTGCAGACATCCTTGAAGCGCAAGCAGGGGCGTCCTCTCTTCCGCATACCAGTTGCCAGCTCGCCGTAAAGCAAGGCTCTTGGATTGCGCTCCCAGCTCATACTGTTTATATAGTGTTGGTTTTTATCAGGAAATTAGTTGGTATTTTTCGGGCCGGGAATTTGTTTTTACTTTTTTATTAACAATACATTTGTAAGTGATTGGTCAATAAATCATTTAAAAAAATAATAGTTACATTTTTTAAACGATTAATCGATTAATTAATCGTTAATATTGCCAGCCCTAAATATTACATATCCCAATTCATTCCTTTTTAAAAATGCAACACCGCAAATATATAATTCAATGCTGAGACAAAAGAGATGCCATTAATTTCTGGTATAAAATGAATAAATTAATTCATTTCAAATTTCTTTGCCATCTGCATTTTCGTATGGATTTGGTTGTCATGATATCTAACGCACTTTAATAATCACAATAATAATTAAAAGGCAAGAATAGATACAAACGATGAATAACCTTAGCATGCATCAGTTCGCATTTATAGAAGTAGCTTTTTAACTGGTAGAAGGATAAAATATATATTATACAAAATATACACTCTGAAATTCGTCTTTGTATATTAATTCTAAGGTTGATGACGTTTAGAAAATAAAAGAATTATAACTATATATATACTAATATAGTATAAAAACTTAAAATCATTTTTAATGCTTCTAATATATATATATATATATATATATATAATATATTATATATATATATATATATATATATATATATATACTTTCTTACAGGAAAACGTCGGAAAAGGTAGGTATATCATTCAAAAACTTAAGTTAGTTAGATGCATTCAATTATTTAAAAAATAGTATGTAATTTATTTTACTTGAAAACACAGTTGTTTTTATGGGCCTTTTTAATTGTGCTTTATGTCAAAAAGGTACTAATAAAAATCGTCAATTTTTATCTTACTTCATTTTACACATACTCTTATTTATTTTTTTTAAAAATACAATAAAAAAAGTAATAACAATATCTTTTTTCATGAACAGAAAAAACAAATTTAATTTGGAGCAAGATAAAGGTTTGTTATAGTTTAATTTTTTTACAATTATCTTTTGTGTAATATTTTTAGACAATTTTAAAGCAAGTTATCTGATGTATAATAATGTATGCATTTTTTATTCTGAAGATCCACCGTCCGATGATTTTACCAACCTTGAAGACATCTCTGAAATCTTACAAAGAGATACAAATTTGGTGGACAATCCATACATTGAAATAAATGGTACATATACATTTGATGACACAGAATATTTAACCCCTTTTGTTAATATTTTTAGACAACAATTTTAAAGCAATTTATCTGATGTATGCATTTTTTATTCTGAAGATCAATCATCCGATGATTATACCAACATTGAAGACAACTCTGAAAACTTACAAAGAGATAACAATTTGGTGGACAATCCGTATAATGAAATAAATGGTACATACACATTTGATGACACAGAACATATAACCCCTGTTGGTTCGGATGCGCCACCTTCTCTTCCAAGACGGAAAATAATCAAAATGACTAATGTCAACGAACAAGAAAATAGTAAGGATAGAGCCTATGTAACGTCACCAAAAATATATTCTTGTGAAAGTCGTTGCCAAGACAACAGCTATGCAGCTCTTGAAGATGCTGCTCCGTTACCACACAAAGCTGCATCGATGTTATTGTTTAACGTCAACAAGCAAACGAAAAATATGCTAACAAATAATTCTATTATAAATCTATACTCTGATACAAGTAATTACGATTGCAGGGTATCTAACATGTTATTTAGAAATGATGACCACGTCTTGGGAATAAAGGTTAAAGAATCAGATCCTGATATCATGACAGATTATTTAATACCAGATGAAACTTACTTTTCAAACCATGATTTTTTAAAATGTTTCTCAATTAGTAAAGAAGACCCTAATTATGCTAGCTTGAGTGACTACATAGTGAACCTTTCAGACAAAGACAATGACTTACATGGAAGATTGGGTGTATTAAATTGCTTACCCATTTCTATGAGTCTGACTCCTATAAAACAGGTAGATTGTGGTAGAAATTACTCAGAGGAGCAGATTTTTCAAGATTCTCTATTGAAACGAGATTTAAATGCAATCGATTTCAGAGAGCATTTACAAAATAATAAATATGAGAAGGATTGCACTAGAGCGGAAAATCAGTCTCACAACATGACCATACCGTTTTCTAATACAAACAATAAAGGGCAATTAAATCACTCTAATGTCGCTTGTGAAGAGCTATTTGTACCATGGGATAACTTTATAAAACAATCGCAATTTGAAGATATTATTCTTTTTGAAATGGGGAATTTAGGGATGAGGTCATACAGAAATAGCGCAATTGATATTAATGGGGCTCCACTTGACAAGTACATGTATCACAGACAATCGCATCAATATCTTCCTTACGGATACTCTCTACCTAATGATGTACATTGTAACAGACTTTCAATGGATTTTTTTTCTCAACCGGAATCTTATATTGGGTCTTCAAATAAAACGGATTTCGATACCACTATTAAACCGAGACATAAAATCGGAACTCAGAAAATTCATACTTTACAAAGCAAGGATCTTAATTGCAATGATGGTGAAGTTATTTTACAGAAAAGCAACACGCCACTCGTTAATTCTTCAGATGATGGTGGATATTGGATACCAGATGGGTCAGAATTTATGGAGGAAGAGAGTAAGCCAACTTAAATGATAATAGGCTTTGCATTGTGCCAAGTTGATACATGTATAGAATGCTCGTAACTGGTAGATGCTAATTTGACGGTCAAGAAAACACAATGATGTCTAGCAAAAGCGGTGATTTTTCTAAATGACTATTTTTACTTCTATTCTCTACTGTTTCAAGGTTTATTGATTTACCTAATGACTTACTCGTGTCAGCTTTTAATTTGTTGTAGGTTATCTATGCTTATTTTGGTTACTGTGATCCAATAAGAAGAATATGCTAATACAGGTATCACCAAAGTAATTAAGCATTTAGCTTTACATTTTTTTCTGCAACTATAAACGTCGATCTTCACCGCAGCTAAACTTTTAATTTTTTATACTCTTATTTCGTTATATTCGTTTTATTTGTGTACATTTTTTGTTTGTTGAGTTAGGCTCTTTACCGAAACCTTAGCTGTTCTGTTTCGTCCTGTCAGGCTAACTCATACCCTGTTTACAAGTTATCCATTTACTAAACTATAAGCATGATTGCAGACACACCCACACCTTTATGTTAACTTCATAAAGCTTAATGTTTTCAATTGTAACTTTAATTACTTATGTTACATTTTAGTTTCATATTACGGAAACAAGGAGATACACTGAAATGTACATTTTTTTCTAAATATATACTTTGTTAATCATCAGTTGTGAACAACGTATAAGTGGGGGTTCAGATATTATTATAGCAAACAGTGTTGAAAGAGCAGAGCACGCTTTTGTGTCATACTGGTATGTATCAGAATAGTATTCATGTTACATCAAGCAGTAACAACTTTCTGTTCAACAAAAATGTTGAGTAAAATTAGACAATGGTGTAGTCGGGTTTAATGCGGGATTTTGCAAAAACTGGCAATTTTAAAGCAGCTTTAGGGGGTCGGCTTAATTCGATGTAGTCGTATATTCAAGTATATACGGTATGTTTGTTAATTAGATGTACTCAATATGCAATTTAAAAAAAAATACAATTAAAAGATATCTACTTATTTTCTTAACATATTTACTTTTAATAAGTTGCTAGTTCGTTATTTGTAATGTCTCACTCTGTAAAAGGTTTCATTTATGTTCTTACATTTTATAAACCAGCAGTCTTAGCAATGTCAAAATATTCGATTTGGAGATTTTAACTTAGCTTTTGCCTCATTTTTTAAATTTTATTTTAAGTATCTTGTGTGTAGACTATTTACATTGTTAGCTTTATTTAAAAATAAATAGATAAACTCTGTTTTCGTTTGCACAATTTCTTTAATTTAGTATTGGCTGCCGTTTGGTTTAGTTTATGATACTATATTCATTACAAAGATACATATTTATTTTTGTTACATGTTTCAGTCTTTATTGCGTTCACTGCCATAACAATTGACATGATAGACATCACTATTCTTAATCTGTTTCTTAGAAATAAAGCAAGCACATATTATTGTTTCCACTATTTTCTCTAAGCTATGTTGTTGATTTTTTCAATAAAATGTTCCTTAATTTCTTGATTATTTTATTGTTATTATATGGCTTATTTGTCCCATTATATGTCAGGAAGCTTAGAGTTTTCAATAATCTAGATACTTCCTTTTATGTTTATTAGCGTTATTTGAATGCATAGATCGTCATACATTAGTTTAAATACAAACATATAGCCCATGAAAGGCAATAGCTATAACAATTATTCGTTAAGCTTAAAGACGTGCCCCGGTTAGGAATCGTTATATCCCATTTTGATTCCAAAATTAAAAATAAGTCAGAAAAACAATTGTTTCAGTAAGAATTCACATTGTGTAACATTTATTATGTCATAAATTACCGCAATTAACCGGAACACTAATTCACAGAAGTTTCTAGAATATTCTAGATTAAAGTTTAAAGCATACAAATGTGAACAAATAAAGTATTTTACATTGTTAGTCAGGCGAGTATTTGGGTAAAACTTTAAAACTTTTCCCAGTAAAATAGAATTCAAATTAAAGGAGCAATTTTAAGTATAAAATGTATAATCAATATGCATAATATGAAATTTACACAAAGTATTTTATAATTATACATCCTCAAATCCTCTTTTTACATTGTTAATTTTTCCAAAATTAAAATATACGTTAAAACATGACGTTATATAATATTTTCTAGTACGGAGTGAATCTTCAATTTATAATTATTTTTCAAAACCTCCTGATGCACAACTTGTAATAAGATATAAACTGAAACAATGACGTCATAGCGTTATGGATCATCCAGCCAGCCAGCCATAGACTTTGGATATTATATTGTTTACAGTTAATGTGGTTTTCCCGCTTTGTTAATGGTTATATTGGATTGTTGCGTTGAGCGCATTATATTGGCACACTATTGGTGTGATGTAGTTTGAGGGTATATGACGTCATTTTTTGTTTACTTTCAGAATTACTGATTTGAAATGACTTTTAATGTAATCTAGAATGATTTCCCTTGAATAAAAAATCGGAAATTCCTTGTTAGAAATCGCGTTAAAATATAGATTAGAGATTTTATTACTTGTTTCACAATAACGCGTATTTTTCCGCAACAGCTTTCTATGTGCAAATAAAAAAATATAAAACATTATATTATACTTAAGTTATTATTATTTTTATAAATTAAATTATTATTTTCAAAATAGATTGAACTCAAAATATCTCTAAAGGCCCCGATATTAAAAAAAAACAACTGATGTAATGTTGCCAGAAAATATAAACAGAGAAATATTAGCAGGGAAATAAGAAATCTTGTTGAAAAATAAGTTTAACACATTTTTCTTCTTTAAAAATTAAAATATTATGGAAAAAAAATTACATCGAATTTTAAAATCGCATGAAAATAATAATAATATATTTTTTAAAAAAACAACAAGAGAGTACATTTCATCTAAATATAAATCTTAAATATACAGTTTTTAAAATGCATTATATAAATATTATATGTAACATATTAACACTTTGATAATTAATTTGGTAAAGTTTAATTTCCTTTTCCACAACTCTTAAAATTCTTAACATCATTGATCAATATAATAAATAAATTATTACAGGGAAATTAATTTTAGTTTTCTATATTATGTATTCGTGAAACTATTTATAAAAATTTGATTTTGTATCTGTAAAATTTTAAATATGGGATTAAATTACTTTAAAACTCGCATGGCACCGATTATCCATACTCACCCACTCGTGAACTTATGAACAATGCATTATCTTCGTTGTTACAGTTTCCTTTTTCAATTGTATCGTCTTGAGTTAGAGCATTCTCTTCATGGCTTAAATCAGCGTCATCGGGTATCCAATATTCATCTGATTCGTTTATATCAACCGGTTGATCACAATTCATTGATTCCTTTAGTGATGATGATACAATATGGGTATTACAAACTACGTGTTTTAAATTATACGTACTAGGAGTCGTTGATTGGTCTGATGGCCCCAGGCAAACTAGTTTACAAGTTTCAATCAATGACTCATCATTGTGATTTGAGTGACAAATATCAGAACCTGCTTCATCTGTGATCCCACTGATTTGAAAACTGTTTGTTTATGATTGCTGGTGTTGTTCAGTAATGTTGACTAAAGACTCGCGATCAAAAATGAAGTCATTTAAATCGCTACACTTTTCAGGAGTAAACTTATTTCGCCTTGTGTTATCGATATGCTGATTAATAGGCGTATGCTTTTTTACATCATAAGTTCGACGTGTATAACTAAATTCAATATCAGTTCCGTCAGGTACCCAATATTCATTACCAGCATACACGTCACTGACTGCTTCCTTTGGCGATTTCTCCAGGAGATTAGAGGCGGAATAAAACAATCGTAAATGTAACTCCACGTGTGTATTCTTGTCTTTTATTTTGTCGTAAAGTGGTTGACAAAAATAGCTAGTTGTATATGCTTGCGTGAAAGCACCATCAGGATATAAGAAGTCATTATCTTCAGTACACATGACGAGGTAATTTGAACATTCACGTGTGCCCTCATACTAGGTCTCACACAAATTGTTGGCAGAGGATGAAGTTTTCTCCTCTTTGCCTATTATTATGTCCATAGAAGTGTGTAAAGAATTGAAGCCTTCCGCGCTTGCTCCGATGTCGATTCTCTCTTCTTCAACCAACCCTGTTATGATGTGATCTTCTTTAATATTACAGTTTGAGGTTTGTCATTCTGTGATGTTTCCACCAATCTCATCAGTAAAAGCAGACGCACCAGTTACAGATACCACCTCTTGTACTCTATTGTATAGATGTTCATCAAGGCTATTTAAAGGATGATCGTAAGGGGAAACAATCTCTGCAACCTGACCTTAATCATTGAAATCCTTGAAGGCCAGTGGATGATAATTCTCATTATCTTCATCTAAATGATCTAGCTCTTTTATTTTATCGTCGGGATTTTCTTCAATTATATCTGACGAAGAGTAACAAGGGGAAACAATCTATGTAACCTGATCTGATTCATTGCATTCCTTTACTGCCTGTTGGTTATTAATCTCAATGACTTCACCTGAGCGATCCTGATCTTTTATTTTATTGTAAACGTGTTCATCGAGAAAATGTTCCAGGAAAGTCATAATATGAAATTTTAAACTTAACAATTTCTGAATAATTTATGTGTGCAACGTCAATTGAATGTTTGTTTTCAGTGACTTCAACTGAATTATCACCTTCAACTACGCAATCTATTGCATCAGCAGGTTCCATGAGATAGTCATAGTGATCAAAATATATTCTGAAGAATGTCCCTCTTCCTCTTTCTGTTGATTGTTTTTTGCTTGACAAGGGAGTATACCTGAAGAAAAATTACAGTTGGAAAAATAGACAATTACATTATGAGTTAGAAAGGAAAAATACATTAACTTGCCGAATCTGTTTTATCCCCACTAATTATTCTATTTCTAAAGAATACTAAGATGGATATCTATATATAGTAGAGGCAAGTACCCGGCTTCTCCCGGGTTTAAAGTAAGGTTTTCTGTAGAAGCGTACAAAGCTGTTTATTTGCATCCTATCGAGCTGATGATTTAATTAGTTTCGCATGTAATCATTGCGGGAGAGTATTTAACAACTCCTCAATGTTTCATGGGCCTACGTACACAGGAAATTGGATATTTAATGATGAGTCTGTTTTATATAGCTCATATTAGAAAAAAAAACTACATTTGACCCAAGACCCCCTAGTGAGTGATAATTTTTAATTTTTTTCGCATGTTACCATCGCGCGAGGGTACTCAAAAACTTCCCATAGTTTCATTATTCTACTTACATGGTAAGTTGGAGAATAATTGATGAGTCAGTTATAAATATTTTTAAAAAAAAACTATATTCAGGCCTCTGACCACCCAGTGAGTGCTAATTTTTATTATTATTTCGCCAGTTACCATTTTGGAAGGGTACATAACAACTTCCCAAAGTTACATGCTTCTACATACATAGGAAATTGGAGATTTAATGATGAAGATGATTTATATAGCTCATTTAAGAAAAAAAATACGTTAGGGCCCCAGACAGCCCCCCTCCCCCCGTTAGTGATTTTTTTTTACTGTTAGCATTGCGGGAGGGTACTGAACGACTTTCCAAATGTTCATGCTTCTACCTATACAGGAATCTGAGGAATTGGTGTTGATTCAGTTTTATATATCCCATATAAGGAAAAAAAGAAACAGATCAGAAAGACAGACATGCAGACCACAAATGCCTCTTATATGTATTAGTTAGTTAGTTCCTCTCGGGGCCGAAGACGGCACATAGGGCAGAAGTCATTGATTTCCATTTACGACGATCCGTCGCCAATTGTATTAGGTCTTGATTATTTCTTAGACCCATGGTTGAGCTTTCTATTTTGATTATTCTACGTAGGGTTTCTTTTGGTCTTCCTTGTTTTCTTTTGCATTTTGGTGTCCATATGAAGGCCTGACGTGGTAGTCTTCTCTCGTCCATTCGAAGAACATGACCGATATAATTCCAACGTCTTCTCCTTATAAAGTTTGACACATATTCTTGGTTGGTTTCTTCTCTTATTGTTTCATTTTAAATCACTCCATTTTATATTCAAAATTTTTCGGAGGCATTTGTTCTCGAAGGCAATAATTTATTTTCTATAGTTTGAGTGGATTTCCAACTTTCACATCCATATGTTAGTACAGGGATTATTAAAGAGTTGAATAGCCTATGTTTTATATGTTTGCTAAGTGTCTTTGATCTCTAAATATTTTTAAGGGTAAAAATTGACTACTCGGACCGGGCCAAAAATAAGGTCATTTCCGTCGGCCATTTTGGTTGCTATGGCACGTGACTTCCGGGAAAGTAGTGCGAAAACAAGGAATTTAAAGGGGTAGTGGAAACGATGATTCTCAAATTTCGTGGTTTTTTAGCAACCTGCCGATTTTGAAAAGCCAGAAAAAATAGAGAAAAAAGTAAAGAGGGGGATGGGGGGCAAATCTAATATTTTAGGGTTATTTTAGCGATTATGAAAAGCAAAATTGTGTTAAAAATGAAGGAAAAAAAGGTACTCACCGATCAGGCATCAGAATCACGATAAACGTTTTTTTAATGGTTTTTAAAAATTCACCCATTTGGTCATTACTGTCACACGATTTTCGCCAAACAAATCCGAATAAATGAATCGAACTGCTCCTCCCCAGAACAGGTTAACACATAATTAACAGAAAATAACTGCGATGTTAGCGCACCCAGAGCTACAGGTGAAAAGGAAAACGCTTGGGGTCTATTTTCCCGGGTAATTGGCAGCACTGCACTCTAAATGCGCATAGCATTTAGTTCATGTTGTATATTCATTTTTACTCCAAAAATGTTGGAAGGGGAGGGGCTGGCCCCTCCCCTTCACCCCTCCCCCATTTATGTTTATTAATTTACAATTAATATAATTAATCTAATTAGGGGAGGGCGGGCCCTCCCCTAAAACCCCACCCCTAACTCCCCGCCCGCCCCCCACCCCCATGACAAGATACGCGGATGAACACATTCCCATCCTTAGCATTGTCGTCTTCCCGCATAAGGGGAGATAATCGGAAATAATAAAAACAAACATTTTTCAAGGGACGCAACTCGCGGCTAGAAACAGGTAGCGTCGCTGTGACGTCATGGTCCGAGTACCCTGAACCAGCCGATAAAAGCACTTGACGCCAACGCAATTCGAGTCTTTACCTCTGATGTTGCATCTCCATCATATGACAGTTTGCTTCCTAAGTAAGTGAAGTTGGTTACTTTCTCTATGGTTTGGTCATTAAGTATAATTTCATTGGGTTAGTTGGTGAGGTCCATGACTTTTTGGTTGTGTTGATTTGAAGACTAATTTGATAATATGTATAGAAGATATCTATATACATATAAGACGCATTTGTTGTCTGCATGTCTGTCTTTCTGTTCCCTAATATCTCAAGATCCAGACAAACCAAATAACGTGAAATTTGGTACAGATACGCAAAATGACATGAGAAACGCTCTTAAACAGATTTCATTCAATATGTATATGTATATGATAATGGGGGCTGGGGGCCAAAAATGTAGGTTTTTTCTTATATGACCTATATATAAAATAAAAATAAACAATTTTCCTAATCCCCGTGTAGGTAGATGCATGAAATGTTCGGTGGTTGTTAAGTATCATTTAGTGATTGTAATAGGTAATAAAATTATATAAATTATCACTCAGTCTCTTAGTAGTGCTGGTATATACTTGCATACACCATGTTTTCTCGTGGACAATTGAATGTGGCTGCTCAATCAATTTTCTCCTGCAGACACCTGCACCGCAGTTGATGAAATGATAGAAGAGTAGCTTATTGTATTTGAGGCAATTTAGCAAGTGTATATTATAGTCGTGTTGACAAATATAGACCGAATCAAAAAGCTTGAGATAGTCATCGTTCGTCAGCATTGCTGACAATTTGTAGCGTTCAACGTCTTCTGCTACTGTTCCCTCTTGTCCAAGCTTATGCAAAAGATTTGGTACACAGACGGTGTCATCATAGGCGAAAACATTTACATCAGGATTAAGTGGTTCACCATTTTCATCGAGTACGACTTGTTCATCGTTCTCCTCACGGTCGCATTCGTTTTGAATCTCGATATAGATGTTGTTGAGGTCTTCGTGGATCTTGTTATATCGCTTGTAATTTGCTTCGATCCTCTCACGGTTTTAAAAAACAACTCGTCTGGCAGTTGGTCACATTAACTTCGGTGACTTCGTCACGCCACGTCAAGTAGAGAAGGACCATTTCTTGGTAATAGTTGGCGGGATCCTTTTCACGAGAATATCTACATAAGCGAATGATCTTAGGCTTCTCTCTTACTCTTTAATCGATCCACTGTTGTCTTAAAGCGTATAGACCCTGAGCTCCTTCGGTACAGCTTCATCGTCGTCTGTTATATCCTCTACTTCAACATCTTCGGCCTGCTCATCATCATCAACGTCTTTCTGCTTGCCTATGTGTTTTGGGTGATGAAATCAGCGAGGCACTTGTCTTCGAGTTCGACAGGTCGACGTGAATAGCAATCACCGGTCCGTTGAGAAAAATGTTTGTATTTTCTGGTTCAATGTCTCTAAATCTTTTCAGCTCAGCAATAGGCTTTAGAATCTTGTGTTGATCCTTGCGAGGTCCAGTCGCTATGAAGTCAACAGCTACGGAGCTTGATGTCATTTTAAGTAGGAGCCGAATCCAAGCAAATTCTTGAGCTGATATCTCTGTACAGTTGTAGAGTACGTTGGAGAATCTTTTTAGCTTTTCCTTGTACGTGAGGTTGCCATTTTTAAAATAAGCTGCAAGCTCGCAGAGAATGTGTGACAATCAACTTTATGACTTGTTGATGTAGTCGACGACATAAGTGATGCATTGGTATGGATTTCCATGTTCGATCTCATTAAAGTTAACATCTTCTTGCAGTACCCATTAATGCGGCAGTTCTTTGGAGGCCCTGAAGAAAGAATATTTTCTTGGATGATGGCTTTGCGAATTGCTTCGACATACTCGTTGATGTCAAAATGAAGAGCTGCGAGCAGAGCGTTGAAGTCACGGATCGTCTTGTCCTCCTCGTCCAATATCTTACAGAGGTTCTCCTTGATCTCGCGAAGCTTCTTTTGCTTCTTCTTGGACACATCTTTGAGAAGGTATTTGTGAATCGAGCTCAAGATCATCGTTTGGTCAATCGGAGGAATCAGATAGTTGAATCGGCAAACCTCATTTGCGTCTCTCAAACGATCGCATGTGGTTGTGCACCTGTGTAATTGGAATCTGAAGATGTCTTGAACATCTAGGGCCTAGATGTCAGTCATGATCATTTTGTTGATGAACTCTATGCACTCCTTTTTTGAATCCTCTCTGCTTGGATCAAAGGCCGATGCGTCTTTAAGCCAGACTAACATGTGTGCGTGTGGAGAACCTCGGTGTTGGAATTTCAATGCGGTAATAGAAGTTTTCAATCTTGAAGTTTTCGAACAGACCACCTTCGGTGTTCCAAGTTTTTTGTAGCTCTCTGAAACGATGATCGAAGTGAATGGCAAATGTTACAGATCTATGCGAATGAGCTTAGCATTTTGGTTGAATGAAATATTGTTGGCTTCGTCCTCAGTAATGATATTTTTGTGCACAGTCTTCATCAAGGAGACCATCAGCTATGGCCATTCTGTTTCAGCAGTTAAGAGTGTGATGAAGAAGGAGAAGATGCTGTTTTGTCTCACTTGTTCGAGCACGCTCTTCATTTTGCCATTTACATAATGATATTATGTTATTTACAACAGCAGACAAAAAAATTGCCTACTGTATGGCATCTGTCCGACTACGAAAGACGATAGATTTATCTTTATTATTTGCAGCTCTTGGTGTGGCTGATGAGACCAATCATTGAGTAGCAGTCTCTTCTGCATGACACACACACGAAAGCAGTGGGGCAGTGTTGCCTGGCCTTTCTCCTCGCTCTTTTCCCGACTGCTTCTGCCCTAGTTTGCTCCTCTGCTCTTAGTGATACCTCTTTCACTATAGCCCGCCACATGGACATATCCTCTGCCAGGTTTTCCCAGTTTTGTATATCAATACTGGCTACTTTCATGTCTCTCTTGCATATGTTCACGTATCTGAGACATGGCCGACCAACCGACTTTTTCCCTGTCGTCAGCTCGATGTAAAGCACATCCTTGGGTATGCGACCACTTTGAATCCTCTTGCCGTGTCCAAGCAAACGGAGGCGTCTTTGGCTTAATATTACTGCAATACTACTCATGCTTGCTTGAGCCAGGACCTCTGTGTTGGGGACTTTCTCTTGCCATTTGATGTCTAGGATTCGGCGCAGGCATCTGAGGTGGAAGCTATTGAGCCTTCTTTCATGCCTGGTATAGGTGGTCCAAGACTCGCATCCATAGAGGAGTATGCTCAGTACGCAGGCCTGGTATACCTGCAGCTTAGTCCTTTCTGTGAGTTTGGCATTGGACCAGACTCTTTTGTACAGTCTAACCATGACAGTTGCTGCATTCCCTATCCTACTACTTATCTCATCTTTGAGTGAGAGGGTGCTCGAGATGTTTGATCCCAGATAAGTAAAAATGTCATTAGCATCCAGGTTGCAGTCGTCAATGGTGATAGTCGGGAGAGAGGCAGCATCCTGTGCCATAATGTTGGTTTTCTTTATACTTATGGTCAGGCCAAACTCTTTGCAGGCAGCGGAGAAGCTGGATACAAGGTTCTGCAGGCCGTCTGCTGTGTGGGATATTAAGGCGGCTTCGTCTACAAATAAGAGCTCGCGCAGCAAAATCTTCCTTATTTTGGTCTTGGCTTTAAGTCGGGCAATATTGAATAATCTCAGTCAGCTCTGGTGTGTATGTATATCCCCTCACTGTTGTTCTTGAAGGCATACTGGAGTAAGATGGAAAAGAATATTGCGAATAGAGTAGGTGCCAACACGCAGCCTTGCTTTACCCCACTACTTACTGGGAAAGCCTCAGGGGTGGCACCGTTATAGCACACTGTGCCCTGAATGTTTTCGTGGAATTGCTTGATGATGTTAAGCAGATGTGTAGGGCAGCCTATTTTTACTAAGATCTGGAAAAGGCCGCTTCTGCTGACAAGATCAAAAGCTTCAGTTAGGTCGACGAATGTGATGTATAGAGGCATATGTTGCTCCCTGCATTTCTCCTGCAGCTAGCGAATAGAGAGAAGATCATGTATGTGGTTGATCTTCCGGCTCGAAAGCCGCACTGCGATTCTGGGAGTACACGCGATGCTAGGGTCTGCAGGTGTATCAATGCAACTCGGGCGAATGCCTTTACAACTATACTGAGGAGAGAAATTCCACGATAGTTGTTGCAGTCATTCTTGTCTCCTTTATTTTTATACAGTGTAACGATGTTGGCATCTTTAAACACCTGTGGTATCTGCCCCTGTTCAGCACAGAGTGAGAAGGTCATGCAAAGGCTGTAAAAGTATTTCTTTTTCAAAATTTGAGAACTTCTGGTGGAATTCCATCATTACCAGGGTTTTGCCCGCAGGCTAGGCAATCTATGGCTCTACTTAGCTCGACCATTGTGAATAGGCTATCGAGCTCTTCCATGACCAGCAGGTCAGGGATATCGTCCAGGGCAGCATTTGAGACATGGTTTATAGTTACGTACATTTCCAGGTAGTGCTCGATCCACCGTTTGAGTTGCTTGTCCCGATCAGTGATAATTTACCCTGCTTTTGAATTAAGGGTGCTGTCTTGGAGTTCAGAGGGCATGTTGCTTGTTTTATATTCTCGTACATAGCCTTTGTATCGCCTCTATCAGCAGCTTACTGTATGCTGGAACTTAAATTGAGTCCATACGTGTAATGTAGTGGCGAGCTGCCTGCTGGGCATTTTCTTGGCACTCTTAAGGGAATGTAGAGTTTCTGGGCAAGGCCTGTCTTTATAGGCTAAAAGAGCCTTTCTTTTTGCATCGGTGACATGCTTCATTTTCTCCCAGTGGGCCTCAAACCAGTCTGCACTTTTGCGTTCTCTCTTGCCGAATGCCGCAATAGCTGAGCCATATATGGTGTCCCGCAGATGTGACCACTTGGATTCACTTTGACTCTAATGGTGGCATTTGTACAAGAGCTTCGTGTAGTCTCTGGGTGTATTCTGCTGTTCGCTCAGGGTTATTGGTGGAGAAGATGCCTATGCGTGGTTTTCCCTTGTTTTTGTTGCTGGTGTAATAAATCTTAAAGTTACACTTTTTATGTATGAGCCAGTTCAAAACTGGCAAACTGGCATCTATTTCAAATTAACACCGGAAAAACGTTAATTTATATTTATTGAAATTAATTTAGTTTATTTGTATTTTAATTGTTTCATTTTATGTGATTCTTGTCGGAAATTTAACATATTTTTAGTGTTAGTATTAATGTTTGCAAATGAAAGATTATAATTATGTTTTCCTTCCTTTATTTAAAATTTCTGCTGACCGGCAGCTGATGGTCCGCAGACTGGCACCGGTCCACAGACCACCACTTTGAGTTGCACTGCTCTAACCCGCAAACCAAGAAATAATCAACATCATATTTTTTCAAAAAATATAATGAATGCACAAAAAAACACAATATTTTTTTCTTTTTTTTAAGAACACACTCCCATGGAACAATCTCCACATATACCATCGCGATTAGTTCGCAACATAGTTCTCAAAAAAATAGGTCATCCATGACAAAGGTGCAGCTCAACCGCAACCCGACGGTCCAACGTCACATGCCGCGTCAGATCATGGGTTAAAAATTATTTCCAGAAGGTGGGGCACTAGGGCATTGCATCTTGGGCTACGGCCTGAAGGGCTTACGCTAATGTCTCGATCGAGCAAAAGCGTCCCTTGGATGAAATGACCACATAGCACACATCACCCTGATGAGGACTGAACCCTTTTCTCCCAACTCAGATACTCGCATAAATTTGACATTAGAAAAACCATTGGCTGGTTAGTAGGGTTTGTTGATGCCAAGGAAGCAGTTGAGCACTGTTGACTGTGTGCCCGTCGTCAGCTAGGAATATGGACGTGTCGGTTCCAACGACTGTGGAATTCTATTATGGCGTTCCCAGCTCGATTAGGCTTGCCAGTATAAGCACGAGTTGGGTTATATGAGTTTATTGAGAAAAATATACAAGGAAATTATATAAACATGTATTAATTTAATCATTTCTTTTTATATCCTTCCTTGTTTTATATCATAAAAGGCTATGTTCCATGCGATAATCGCTAGCGATTGGTCCCTCAAACACATATCACTCCTACTCCTACAGCCAATCATATTGAACACGTTTACGCGCATGTTCAAAACAAGTTGTTTGTGGTGCAATATTTCTTCCAAGACTTTATTTTGAGTTATGCACATTTGGGATTTATAGTCAAAATCTCTGTTTTGACCAGTTATTTATTTTAACTATAATGAATAGTATTTTTGACATGATGAACATGTATGCCGGTCAAAACGGCTGTTGGAGGGGAGTTACAACATGCCACCGAACGTGGCGGAACGTCCTCTGACGGGCTTTGTTGCTCGTAAGTAATAAAGCTATTACATCTAAATATTAGATACTGGTTTTTATTTGCTTGATTTCAATATTTCATATAATTTTTTTTTCTGGCAAATGGCTGCATCTACATAAAGTAGATGTTTCTATTTTAAATTGTTTAAGTACGATTAAATGTATCTTTTATGATTAACTATTTATTTCAATCTCTCTTCGTGGCTTCATGTTTTGAAAAAAAGTTTCTGAAAGGTTATATGTAAACCCTCGTAAAAACGTATCAATCATGTTATTTAAATTATGTTATCGTACACACACCATGTATTTGATTCTTTTAACCTGTGATGTTCTTACATAGCCGCCTCTCTAATTAAACTTCAGAAATGGAAATGTGCACTAACAGGCCCATTCATTTTTCTCAATTAAAACGGGGTCAAAATGATCCTTACTTAAATAAGAAAGTCATTTTAAGTACATAACAAATAAATACATTGAAATAAACATGACTAAAAACTTTAAACCTAAAAGCTTGTTTTCTCAGTCTCTTTCATTGCGTTTTGTGAACTACGAAACAAATAAAAAAATATTACCTTTCATGTTGTAAATAGAAACCGATGGATCCTGCTGTGAGATATAAAATAACATACATTCGTTGAGACCCACATGAGGTCGCTTTCACTTATATGACAAGTTGATCCTACACGTGGAAGAAAATCAGAAGCCCCGAGCCTAGTGCTCTTCATGGGTCTTCCTGGAAGACCCTCCCAGCTATCTGGCCCCCTCCCCCAGAAAAGGACGTTGACAGCTGGGAAACCCCCCTCCCCCCGGAGCTGTCGCTTCTGAAGCGGCCACCTGGGCATCTAAGACAGAAAGTCGAGGATGCCTCCCACTAAGTTGACCTCACAAGGAGGGGTGCAATTGCCTTACTACGACCCGCTACCACTTCGGCGCCACCCCGGCAAAGCATACGAGTCTCAATGGTTAGGATCGCCGCAATGCGGGGGATCATCAATGACCTACCTAGGGTGCAACAAGTTTGACAAGTTTAATTGGTCGATTGTTCAATGTAAGCAATCATCTCACATGTCAACATTTGCAAGGTTTCAGCTACTACTGTTACTTGCATAAACGACGCCATTTACGGAGTATAGGTTTGCTTAACTGGTATCGTGCCATTGTATCATGAGTATGTATGTTTTACAACCATTGGGCTGTTTTTAGCAAGTAAAAACATCGTTATTAGGTAAGTATGTAGATTTGTATATCTTTAAGCGCATACAAATTAATTTATTTTATGACGTTTATATGATCTGGTTTTAATATTTTAAAATATACCAATAATTTATTATAAAACGTTGACTCTATTTTAATCGATTCCAACATTTTTATTAAAAGCGTAGAGGCTATTTTTTTAAAACATTTAATAATGTGTAGTTGCAATTGTATTTTAGTCAAGTAAACAAATATTTTATGAACAAAGTGAGGAATCGAGTGGAGAAAAAAAAACAACACAAAGAATTCAGAATTTAAAAAAAAATAATATAGTTTAAGAGTTCATAAGTTCATCGTTGTTTGTAAAGCCTTATGTGCTGATCGTATGAGTAATTAATCAAGTTAAAAGCAAACAAAACAGTTCGTAACCCCCCCTCTCTCTCTCTCTCTCTCTCTATCTATATCATCTCTATATATATATATATATATATATATATATATATATATATATATATATATATATATATATATATATATATAGTATAATGTTTGTTAAATTTAACGATTTAAGCTATTTGAAGATCCTTACTACCATGAACAAACCAAATATGCTGACGATTATCGTATGATGTATTACATTATGTGACTCAAAAGTTACAATAATGGGTGAAAGTGGTAAAGTGTATTTTAACTGTGTCCGTTTGCATTATAAAAATAATAATTTCTATATGTAAATAAATAACAGTAATAATACAAAAAGATAAGTAAGAATAAATGTAAGCAAATTTTAGCAAACACTCTTCAAATTAAACACTATCAGACACACACACAAACACACAAATATATATATATATATATATAAACATATATATATCTGAAACAAAAAACATTGTCGAAAGACGATAATGTGTACTAAAACTTGTTTAAGTTAAGTAATAACAGAAAAAAGTATCAAAATACCTAATTGGGTAGTAAACAAAATTAATAAAACTATTTCCATTTTTTAATTATAAATATTTTTATAACAATTATTCGGATTTATTGTACTTAAATTGATAATGTACTTATTATAATATGATGTTTTTTGGTTTTTTTTGGAAATAAAATGTATTGCAGATGTAGCTTATGCTCTAGATAATACTATAAATTCAAACACTGTGACAGATAAAGTAGCAACTCAAACTCCTGCTTTTGTTGCGACAAGTGTTGAAAAGGTGACAACTGTTGCATCCAGAGCATATTCTGTTACAAGTGCAACGCTTACTTGCGACAGTTCAAGTTATATCATTGTGATATAAAAACAGCAGGCTGATGTCGGAGACCACGGACCAATTAGCGCATAACTCGTCGGCACGCAAAACTCAAATTGAGAACGAAGAAGAAGGATGATAACAATGACATTCAAGCAACAACAACCGACGCTGATAGTTGATTTGACAACTTTGATATCAACATTGTGCTGATTTTATCATCTGGATTTGTTTTTAAATTGTTTTAAAATGTATGCGTCTTTGTGCATTTTATTTCTTACCAACATGTATATAATAAAATGAGTGTCCATGTAATATAGTGAAAAAAAAACTTTCAAAAATAGTTATTAAAAAAAAATAATGATAATAAAATTAATGCATAATTCTGTACCAATGACATCTTGAAATATTATGATTAAATTTAAAATATTATGAAAAACAAAATGAACCAGTTAACACATATATTAACATTTTCTTAAAAAGCAATCATGTTAACAATATTAGAAAAACAATGTTGCTTTTTTAGAAAAGAAAATTACAGATATTGCTTTAAATATATTTTGAAAAAAAGGGTTATATAGCACCCCAATTAAATCACGATAATACACTAGTTTTTTCGCTTATGTGAAATGATTGAATAATTTATTTTATTTCTCTCTATTTTATAAAAATTAAAAATGTCAAATGTATAGCATTAAATAAAGATGACTTTGCATTTAGTGTGATGCTAGCACTATACACTTTTAGGAATAAAACACAGAGAGATATTGAAAAAAATAATTATTTTTTGGAATCCCAAGTGATCCCAATGAAATAACATTTTCCTCAGTACTCTTCCTAATTTGGCAAATTCTTTCTATTTTCTTTGAAGATAAGCTATACTTGTTATACTTATATTTTCCTTTTTTGTTTTCATTTATATGGTATTTTCAAATAGATTTAGCTCACAATATCTCCGCTAGCCTTGACATTTTAAACAACTCTTGTCTGAAGAAAATATAGTATGATAACAGTAGTAGAAAAGTATTGATATTTTTAAAAATAATAATCACATTTTAGAAATCTTTTCGTCTAAAAATTAAAATTTTCTTTTAAAGAAAAAATCAAACATAAAATGACATTTATAATCTTTTTTTTAATTTTAAATATTAAAAAAAAATGTAATGAACGTAATATGAAACTAACTATTAATTTTGTAAAATTAATATTCTTTTACAACAATTCTCAAAATTCTTAATATACATTAAAAGTATGACAAATAAAAAAAACCTATTATTACAGGCAAATTGATTATTTTCCATCTTAATTATTTGTAAAAAAAATGTGTTTAATCATGCAATGTCTGATCTGTAAAAGTATAATATTAAGTTTACGTATGGGCTTGAATTAGCTTAAAATTCTAGAGGCAAAGAGTATCCAAACTCATTCACTTGATGTGATCGTTTCATCAATGCCTCATCTTCGTCATTACGATTTTCTGTTTCCATTGTATCATCTTCAGTTTGATCATTCTCTTCATGGGTTAGATTTGCGCCATCGGGTACCCAATATTCATCTGGTTCGTCTAGATCAATCGTTTGATCACAATTCATTGATCTCTTTAGTGATGATAATACAATCTCAGTATTGCAACCCACGGGTTTTAAATTATAGTGACTGGGAATCTTCGTTGTGTCTGATAGTCCTAAGCTATAATCTTTACAATTTTCAATCAATGACTCATCAAAGATGTTTGAACGGGAAATGCAAGCACCTCCCTTTGTGACCCCACTGGCATGATAACTGCTTGTCTCTGCTTGTATGTTGACAAAAGATTCACGATCGAACATGAAGTCATTGTTTGCGCTACTCATTTCAAGAACTATATATTTGTGTCTTGTCTTTCCGTAAGGGTATTTACTGGGAACGTTTTTGTTTACATCATAAAGTCTGCGTGAATCGCTTAAGGCAACATCGGCTCCGTCAGGGACCCAATAACTATTATCAGAATACATGCACCTGGTAGCTGCATTTGGGTATTTCTCAGGAAACATTTGATCGCAATCAAATAATTTCAAATTTGATTTTAAGTCAATATCAGCTCCGTCAGGTACCCAATAGCCATCATCGACATATACATCTCTGATAAATTCATTTGGGGAATTCTCCATAACATCCATAGCGCAATCAAAAAATTCCAAATTTGACTTTGAATGTGTGGTGTTGACTTTTCTGTTATTATTTAATGATTGTAAAAAAAAGCAACTTTTGTGTGGTAGCGGTAGCGAATCATCAGGGGATATGTAGTCGTTACCATCAATACACATTAACAGAGAATTTACAAATACACGCGCTTTTGCATGCTTGGTCTCACACAATTTGCTAGAAAAAAATGAAGTTTCCGCCTCTTCGCCTAATAGTATTTCCATTGAAATGTTTAAAGGAAAAAAATCTCTTGTATGTGCTTCTTGATTTATCTGTTCACATTTGGTGCTGGCACTCATGTCGAATCTCTCTTTTGTAACCAAACCGGTAAGGCTGCTTTCTTCTTTATTATAACAGCTAGAGTTTTGTGTCTCTGTGATGTTTTCACCAGTCTCATCACTTAATACAGATTCATGTACCGTCTCTTTTAATCTATTGTAAAGATGTTCATCAAGTGTATTTAAGAGATGGTCATAAGGAGAAACAAACTCTTGAACCTGATCTGAATCATTGAAATCCTTGCCGGCCCGTGGATGATTATTCGCAATCACTTCACATAAAAGATATGGCTCTTTTATTTTGTTGTCGGGATATTCTTGAATTGAATTTGACGAAAAGTCAGACGGGGAAACAATCTCTATAACCTGACCCGGTTCATTGAATCCCTTGACTGCCTGTCGGTGATTAATGTCAATGACTTCCTCTGAGTTATCTGGATTGTTTATTATATTTGAGATAGAATGTGTTTCAGTTACTTTTGTTGAAGAGTTACAAATGGAGACTGCCTCTTCAATATGACCTGGATCATTGCACTCTTGGACTGCCCGTGATACATTAATCTCTGTGATTCCATCCACGTGATCTGAATTATTTAATTTAGTGTAAATATGTTCTTCAATTACATTAGCCGGAGAGTCATAAGGGGAAACTACTTCCGCAACATGACCTGATTGATTGCAATCATTGAATGCCTTAATCTCAATGACTTCTCCTAAGTTATGTGACTCTTTTATCTTATTGCAAGTTGGTTCATCGATATACTGTGTGGGCAGGTCATCAGGTGAAGCCACCACTTCAACACGTTCTGAATGATTTACGAGTGCAACGTCGACTGAATGATTGCTTTCACTTACTTCAGCTGATTGATTTGTATCTACGAACACAGGTAAATAACTACTCTGTTTGACCAAAATTGAATTATTACTCTGTATGATTTCATTGTCTTCTACAGAATGGTTATTAACTTGGAATTGAATCAAAGGGATATTTTTCTTAACATGTATTAATTTTTCACTCTCTTCCACACATACTGAATGCTTTTTCTCTGTTACTTCAAACGAAGTATTACATATTAATGTTTCAACTGAATGATTCATTGAAATTAATCTATCATTTTGTTCAATGACTTCAGAATGGTCCTTTAGAATGTCATAGTGATCAGATAGTTGCGAAGTGCTCTCCTCTTGTATTTGTTGATCTATGTTAGCTTGACATGGAAGGTTACCTGAACAAAAGTCAGAGTTTGGAAAAATGGATTATAACATGCTTAATTCGAAAGAAAAAATGCATTTAATCGCGAAATTATTTTTTTCCGTTTACATTTTCAATTATTCTGAAATATGTGGAATATTTTGTTTGATTTACACAAAATTATTTGGGGCTAAATGTTTTGCTGTTTATTCAATACACACACACAACATTACCTAGTTGTTACTTTATGCCATTGTAGACTAAAACTTTCACACAAAAAAGGAATATAATAAATAAAATTGCTTGATAAACAAAAAATTAATAAAGTATCACAAACATTTATTGCTATATTTCTTTTGGGTAAACGTAAAGCCATTCAAATGAATTAATTGCGAAAATAAAAATGTCTTATTTTTAATGTGCTATTCAATTGTTTTTTTATGTTTTTTTTTAAATTTAAATATTATTAATTTTTATGATGGAAACATTTCTCACTAACATATTTGCAAAGTAAAATACTGAAAACATTTTTTTTTAAAATTGAAAAGTTTTTTTAAAAATTAACAAAAATGCATAATCTATATAAACACAGTAATAAATAAAAAGAAAAAAGGATAGGTGTATAAATGAATTGATGTCTTGAAATATATATTAATAGATATATAGATAGATAGACAGATAGAATGACAGACAGATAGATATATAGATTCATAGATAGATAGATTGATATATAAATATGTATGTATGGCATCAGTCGTTCCTCAACGGGACTATGGCGTTTACTCCTGCTCCTCTGCCCCCTTCCTCTTTATCCTGGCCCTTCTCTCTTCAATCCTAGCTGTGAGGGATGCTTCCACGACTTGAATGCCCTCACGCACATTTGCATGCCAGGATGTGCGCTCCATTTAAATGGTCTTGCACGTTTTATGGTCTATCTCCACCAGTGACAAGTCTTTCTTGCAGACGTCCTTGAAGCGCAAGCAGGGGCGACGTATTTTCCTCATACCAGTTGCCAGCTCCCCTTAAATCAAGGCTGTTGGAAGGTGCTCGCAGCTCATCACGCAGACATGATATAACCAATGTAGGCGCCTCTAACTCAGGATTGATTGCATTCGCAGCATATATCGCCTTCTGAGTACCTCGACATTGGTGATCTTGTCCTGGAACTTGATGTCTAGAATCCTACGTCAGCATCGTAAATGGAAGCTGTTGAGCTGCTTTGTTTGATTGGCGTAATTTGTCCAGCACTCGCTTCCATAGAGGAGTGCGCTGAGCACGCAGGCCCGGTACACAGACAGTTTCGCCCTATCAGTGAGCAACGCTTGCTTCAACACTCTTTGATTCATTCTAGCCATTAAAGATGCGGCCTTGCCGATTCTGGTTTCTATGTCCCTTTCCAGAGAGAGAGCGTGCTTGTGATGTTACTGTCAAGGTGTTTCCTCAATGGAGATTGCTGGAGGGCAGTTAGTGCCTTGTCTCATAATGTTGGTCTTTTTATACTAATCATTAAAACAAAATCCCTGAATGCCTCTAAGAACTTATTAACCAACTATCGGAGTCCTATCTCTGTATGTGAGGTAAGGGCTGCGTCATACGCAAAGAGCAACACTATGATTAATTCATTTTCCACAATGCTCTTCGCATGGAGGCGGCTGATATTGTATAGGTTTCCATCCGTCCTGGTATGAATGTTCAAATCCTCGGAGCAGTCCTCGAAAGTATGTCACAATAGCATCGATAAAAAGATACCAAATAATGTTGGAGTCAGTACGCAGCCTTGTATGGCTCCGCTGCAAACTAGGAAGGGTTCTGAGGTGGCACCATTGAAGAGCACTGTGCTGTGCATATTGGTGTAAATGGACTCGATGATGGAGAGAAACTAATGCGGACAACTTATTGTTCTTACGCCCTGCATCGAAGTTGGAGTGAACTCTACAGGTTTGGGTTAGGAGGCAGAAAATAATGAGGCAACGATAGCCCAGGCAGTGATAGATAGATATATATATTGATAGTTAGATATATAGATAGTCAAAAATTATCGCTTACCTTTTCTATATGCCCATAGTATTATTATAATGCCTAAGAACGTCAAGACACATAGAACGGATGTAGCGACAACCCACACTTTATTAGTGTTCTTAGATATCTCTGTAATAATCTCTGTAAGTGTAAAAACATAATTCATATACAATATTACACATTTTTTTAGAAGTATACATAATAACAATAAAACCAGTACTAAAAGCACGAATGAATATTTAAACGCAATTTCCAACATATAATTTCACATTTTTTATTTAAAGGAAATCATTCTAGAGTTACACAAAGAATGTGTCTATATAATGCGCACAATACAAAAATCTAACATTAGAATTCACAAAGCGGGAAAGCCCCATTAATTATCATTCTAGATTGCATTAAAAGTCATTTCAAATCAATAATTCTGAAACTAAACAAAAGAATTGCCATCTACAAATTGTTGCTAAAATTACGGTAGTCAAACCAAAATAGATTTTTTAAAAATTCCTGCTCCACCATTTGTTCTAAATATTATAAGCTATCGCTTGATGTTTGGTTAAACCCGATAGATGTTATGGTTGGCGAGAAAACGGCAAAATATTGTTTTTTTTTAAAATTTTTTATTTTTAATTTTTTTTTGCGTTAAACATACACTTGTTCCTAATTGTCATTATATATGTACCAATGCTTGTTGCTTTTTTCAAAATGATAAATTTTAACGCATTTCCTATTGGATAAATTAAGTTAGTATATTTGAAATGTATGTAGAGATTGCACATGCAACTCCTCCTGAACCATACCAGATAGAGGGATCGAGACTTCGCAAATATGCTTAGGAGCATACTCCCGTAATTTTAGCAGCAATTTTTTTAAGCAGTTGTTTTGTTTAGTTTCAAAATTACTCATTTGAAATGACTGTAATTTAATCTAGAATGATAGTTATTGGGGTTTTCCCGCTTTGTGAATGCTTATGTTAGATTGTTGCTAGGTGAGCATTATATTGACACGTTATTGGTGTGAGGTATTGTGAGACGATATAACGTCATATTGTGTTGACTTTCAGTATTTCTTTTTTGATTCGACTTTTAACATAATCTAGAATGATTTCCTTTCAATAAAAAATCGAATTATGTTTGGAAATTGAGTTGAAATACTCATTCTAGTAACAATGTGTATATATATAAATATATAAATATGCATATATAATATATATATATATATATATATATATATATATATATATATATATATATATAATATAAACACCCTTAAGTATCACTCATTAAGTAACGCTAAGGGAAATCACTCTGCTTTTTTTTAAAAAAAGGAAAGTATAGATATAAAAATCTTAATCATTTTGGTTTCCAGATTAACATTAACCAAATCGTATGGTTATTAGAACTGTAAACATATATTATATAACTCGTTGTTATAGCTCATATTTTAATTTTGGAAAAGGGAACGATGTAAAAAGAGGATTTGAGAATTGTCAACTATTTAATACTTTGTGTACATTTCAGGGATATTTCGTATTTACCATTGAATGATACGTTGTTCTGGCTTTTGACCAAAAAAAAGTGGGCGCCGTAGATACCCTACAACCCCTATTATAAAAAAATGTGTACATTTCAGGAAGTTTAATATTACGTATTTCACATACAAGGACAAGTTAGTTGGGCTTTTGAAAAAGGTGGGCGCCGTAGGTCTTTTAACGATTAATTTAATCGTTAACTTTTGAAATACTAGTAATTAAATAATCGTTAATTTCGATTAAAGTAAAAAATTAAAATTCATGATGTCATAAGTAATACTTATTAAACTTTCTTGTTGAAAATCTAAATACACTGGAATTTCTCCTTTATAGGTCATACTATAAACGAACTACGCAAAACGACAAGTGTTGATATTATTTGGTTCAAGTGATGAGCGGGTCTACATGCAAAAATAACCAGCCGAGCTTAACAATCATTCACATGGAACTGAAGTAACTGGTATGCACAAAGCGGTCTTGGCAAGGAATGACATTATCCAATATCGGTGTTCATTAAGTTTCCACCATTGTAGAGGTATAATGGATTCATGAACGTTCAACTCTATTTTGTAACGCAGTAGTTCATCAGAAGAGATGTCGTCATTGTCTGTTTCTAAGTCAGACTCCATTACTAAATTGCACCCATTAGCTTACTACGCTTTTTATTTGGTTTGATAAGTAGGCGTAGTGTTAGAACCATGGTAGGCACACTTTATTAACATGTTGAACATTCCCGTCAGTCCATAGTTTAAAACCAAAATTTTCGTGTAATCGTCAGGATATGTATTATTTATCGGCCACTATTTATTAATTTTATTTTTTTTCTTTTTGACTTCAAATATTTTGAAAGTTGAAGTTCTTTCAATCAAAATGACTAAAAACGTAGGTTTGTCGCTTATGAGGTTTTGCATTTGCAGTTCATTCATTCTCTCACTTATAAATCTTTCCTATAGTTCATTCCTTTGTAGTATGGATAACAGGCCGTTTTTTAAGATATAAGTTTTTCATTGTTTCACATGCGTTTACTAACAGAAAGTTGATTTTTTGTGTGTTTTTGTTGTTGTTAATGACACATATACATTTTTTTTAATTAGTAAAAAAAAATCTTGTGTGGGTATATGTTATATAATTTACAAAATATGATGCCTTATTGGTAACAGACACTCAAAAAAAAAGAAATTCATTCCTTGATGAAATTATACAAATTGCATAAACCGTACATTTAAATTTTAAAAGAAAGACCAACATATATAAACATTGAAATACTATTTCCATATTAACAAAACTGTAAATACGTTAAAAAATGAAGTTATTTCTGGCCCTGTTTGTGATAATATGACTTTATCTTACACCAAAAATAATTCTATAACCTTTATTTTATAAATACGATGCGCACATTTTCTTGAATTCTTTTCAATAAGACTCTTTAGATTATATCTATCAAGTTTTATATAAAGTACATTTTATATATATCATTTTTAATTTAGTTAAGTGGTGCTAGAGGTTAAGTAGCTTTGCCTTTTTGAGGAGGGTAGTGCCATATGTTCTTTATTTGATAGATGCTGTTACAAATATTATATTAATTACAATTGTGTTATGATTCAGTGTCGTAAATATATTTGAGCTTTTTGAAAGACAAGAGTGGGAGAGATTTTTTGGAAAACTGTCGATTATGTTTATTTATTACATGTTGGAATGGAATTATAAATTTACTTTTTATGTTCCTCAAAATTCCTTACGTTTTAAAAAAATTAAGGGAATTTTATGAGGAACTGCTTTAAGTGAATACAATTCACATGTGAAATAGATACATACAGTGGTACCTCGAGAAACGAGTTTAATTCGTTCCGTAACTTTTGCTCGTATGTCAATTTGCTCGTATCTCAAATCAATTTTCACTTTTGAAATTAATTGAAATGGCATTAATCTGTTCAAGCCCAACAAATTTGCTACCCCTAATTGTTTTGTTACGTGTTTTTAAATAAGAATAATCTATTTATAAATGACAAATATCTTATAAAAACTTATTAAAAGAGAATGTTAAGCAAAAAAAAACAACTGGTTTTATAAAGTGTACATACATATTTGTATTTTTGTCAATTAAATGTAACTTACACACAACTTAATTTTAGTCAATGCTTTTCTCTTCACTGGTCTTTGCCTATTTCACCGGATTAAAAAAAACTGTCCAAGGAGGTTTATTTCTTCCCCCTTTTCAGAATGCTATCGAAATAAATTAGGGAAGTGTCATTAAATAGCTCCGATCAACGACCAGTTACAATTTTTTGTGGGGTGTTTCTTTTCCACGAACTTTGAAACTCTCTCCAACATTCCCAAGATCTCTTTTATCTCACTTGTAGAGATAGCCTCCTCCACCTCTGGCTCTTCCTCAAAACGAATTTCTTGCAGAACCCTCGAATGCTGCTGCGACTGTTACTCGTGTAATTCATGGGTCGTCAGTTCCTGAGAGTGCTATATCTCAAATTGTGCTCGTATTTTAAAACAAACCTTCGCTTGACCAACAGCTCGTATCTAAAATAACTCGTATGTCAGGGCACTCGTATCTCAAGGTACCACGGTACTTTTTATTGATTGTTAGTTTGTTTGTTTTTGTTAGTTTTTTATTTATTTATTTTTTTTATTTTTTTTTGGGGGGGCGGATAAAAATTTCCTATATTTGTTTAGAAACAAAAATATAATTTTAACCAAGAGTGTTTCATGTAAACATACGATTGGCTATCTATTCATTGATAATAATTTAAATGTACTTCATTCATTTAATTTCGTGGGTCTGTTTTCTATACAAATGACAGCATAATCCCTCAGTCACTTATCATAGAGTTTAAAAATTATCCAATGAATAGAAGGCTTTATTTGTACAGAGTCTTACCTTAGCATTGTGTACCAAAATATGATAATTAGTTTAATAATTCTTTTTATATTACGTAAGAATGTCTCAGAATTAGAGAATTAAATTCTTCACATGTATATTTCTGACCAACTAAAAGTTGCATTCCCAAGAGTAAGCAAAAAATTGAGTTATATTATAACAAAAAGGCTGAACTTAAATCATCGAAAACACATACATACTTAACATATAATTATTGGCACATATTTTCAAATACGTATTAAACCTTTCAGGGAAGTACACGCCCACAGCAAAAAGTGCGGGTAAATATATAGTAATACATAAAGCACAGTTGATGTTTGTATCCTTGTATGTTTCACTTTTCAACGTTCAGTTACACAATCACGGAAAAATCAAATGACGGACGTGGACCAAATTTGGCAGGACGGTTCTTTTTAATCTGCAGATGGATTTAGTATATTTTTTCTAAGTGTCCCTTTTGCCCGAAAGTCATAAATTAAAAACTCAGAAACTCAGACAAAGAGAAAAAAATTATATATCATTTCCATATTGAACAACGTAAGGCAGGCATTCAAATCGAGTTATTTTTGGTGCAGTATTTTTTTTTCAAATAATTTATTTTTAGAGGTGCGATTTAAAAAATATTGTATTGTCAAATTACGGTGTCAAAATTTTTGTGTACACATCATACATTAATCTGTGTTTTCATTATCATAACATTTATATTTAGTTTGGCTTTGCGGAAGAAAGCGGTGGCTTTTTTACTGGTTCTTTCTTTATATTATAGCTGGGTTAAAACTATTTTATTACATTTGTCACACAAAGAATGAAATTTATTTTTAAGTGAAGTGTTTTGTTATTTTGCTTACAGTGGCATAGCTAGTGTCATCTGCGCCTGGGGACATGACACAAAGTCGGCGCCAATTCTCGGAGCCCCCAAGATAGATTTGAAATTGTATGGTTTATATGGTTCATTTTTGAAGCATCTGGTATTTTAATGAAATATAATACAGACTAATAATTCTCTATACGATTGTAAACAATTTATTTGAAAAAATATATATATACCCTACTAATTATACATGACTGGGATATACTTTCTACAAAATGTTGATCTTCCTTTATCTGACTGTCACACATTCGTCAATCACGTTGTCAAAATTAATATTATCAAGTGTTTCTCGTTTGATGCTAAGGAGTGCAAGATCACTATGACGATCTTGTTCCATTGAAGCACGTAAATAAAACAAAATAAGATTTCGGTTTGCTTAAGGACTGCTCACAGCTTGCAATTGAAACAACAATTTTTAGAAGTATTTGCAATGAAATGCGCAGATTCGGAATTACGTATCTTTAAAAACAATAAAACAAAGAAGATTCAAAGGAGTTTCCGGTAGAACTTCAGTCCGAGTACTGAGCAGCTTTTTGCAGTCTCCGATTTCTGTGCACAATTCGTTCCCATTGACGTCAGTGTCGTAGAAATTTGCAATATCTAAGAAATTTTGACGAAGTGTGTCGACATTTGTCTCAGCGAGAAGAGTTTTGACGTCTAGGAAAAGTCCACATTTGGTGTTATTGTTTTTTAAACGTAAAAACCGTATTTATGAATCTTTTTGGAGTCTATCAATTAAGCTGTTCATAACAAGAGCAATTTCTTCTTCTGCAGAAAGTCCTGCATATCTTGCTAACTATCCAAGCATCCTACGATGTCGTCTAATTCTACTGTCAACCTCGATTCCTTAAGTTGTGCATCTTGTTTTTCCATTCTCCACCTGGCTCAAATTATCACAAATTTTTACAATTTCTTGCTCCAGCGTTTCAAAATCAGATGCTTCTTCCTTGAAAATTCATAGTATAATCCTGCAACCTTTTCTGGACACGATCAATTTTCCCAAGTAAGACGTTCCAGAATTGTAACAAAACTAGAAGGTTAAAGTTCAATATACCTGCAAGCAAAGTTTCAACATCATTTCTGGTGTCAGGTGTCATAGTTGGATCTTCTGATACTTTTTCTAACAGCCCTACTAGTTCATCTAGTCCTTCATAAATAGCTTTAACAGCTTCTGATCATGCACTCCAGCGTGTTCAGATACCCTCATCACTGTGATTGCCACAACTCTTTTTAATTCTTCCCAACGAGTTGTGGAACGAGAGAAAAACAAATACACTTTTAACTTTTCTGTGATTTCTAGCACATATTCGCTGTTTAAGGCCGGATACATGTCTTGTCATTACAGCAGCATTTTCATAATATTGTAACCAACAGTCGGCTAGAAGTAAGTTATCGGCTTCAAGGTTCTCAACGATAACTCTTTCAAGGCTTGCTGCCTCTTTGGAATGTATCTGAACAAAACCTAAAAATGATTTTTATATGGTTAACTTTTAGTTTGTAAATCCACATCCACAAATATGAGGACATGGGAAAGCTGTTCCCCGTGTCCTAGATCTGGTGTTGAGTCAAGTAAAATACCGTAGTACTTCTTTTTTTCTGACTTCACTCAACAGCTGATTCCTTACAGTGGATTAAGTAAGTGGATAAATTAATTTATGTTTTCCGGTGCTAAATAAGATACAGAACCTGGTTTTTCTCGGGCATGTTGTTAGTGTTTTTCTAACAGTGGATCATACTGAGCAACGAGATTGATTACAGAGAGAAAGTTTCGAAAAATTTTAGCCTCGTCCTTATGCAGATGTTCTTCATGGCCACGCACTGTCAAATTTTGTGAAATTAGAAACTTAATACAGGTAAGTATTCTTTTCAAAAAATAGCGCCAACGTTGTTTTTCCAATTGAATTTGAACTTGTACTTGGGCATCAATTCCAGTTTTATCAAGTATCCTCTGCTCGGCTTCCTTCCACGTAGTAAATGCTCTGCGGTTGCCAAGACTGTTTTCATGAGACTGTAGTTTTTCTGGCTTTCTCCATTTGTTGAAACCATTTGCTAACTCAAATGAAGATTTTGAGTTTGAACTTGCTGATGTAACTAACAGATGGTCGTAGGCAGATGCGTCACTAGGGTTGGTGTAACTCGGGGGGGGGGTAGCTCATGGTGTCACCCCTTCACGGCTTAACGCATAGACCTCCTCCGAGTCTTTCAGTACCAAATAACGGGAACATACAGAGTTTAACATTTTTGTGTCACCCCTTTGGATGGTGTACCCTGGTGCATTCTACAACCCTCGCATTCAACCTTAAAGTTTTCGCATTTAATGTATTTCATTGCATTTGGTTTGTTTCTTGTTTTTTCAAAGTGAAAAAAAAATGTTGTCTCTTTTTTGACATAAAATCGTACACAGTAAAATTTTAGATTTTGGTGTCACATCCCTTAAGGTTTCATCCGGGGCGACCCACCACCGCATCTGCCAGTGACGCCACTGGTCGTAGAGGGTCCTAATGTTTCCATTATAATTTACTAGGGGCTTGGTAGACCTTGGTGGGCGCCCCATTACCTTACCAAGTCAGTGGAGGAATTTCTTAGCGTTAGTCATTCATCATTTTTATTGTCACTTTAACGTGGGCTCGATCCCTCGCCCCTCAGCTTCTGAGGCTAGCGTACTATTGACTTCGCTATCCAGCCGCAGAAACACTTAGCGGCTTTATTAATTGGTAAATATAATAGCTACGAGCGATTTACTCCCAGCAACTCATTTTTTTTTAAAACGCCATCAGCAATCCTACATTGTGGATGTGTCATTTATTTATGAGTAGAATGGCACCCCTTAATGCTCAATGGGGGCACCAAAATCATGCTTGCCAACTGGCTTGTAATGAAGATATTTTGAAGCTTCAAAATTAAATCTTGCAAGCGTATTTTGGATTCATACGTTTACATCATAATACAATTAAGTAATAATTTTTAATACTCATTTTTGCGCTCCCTAACGTCGCAACCCGGGACAAATGTCCCACCCTGCCCCCCTCGCTACGCCACTGGTTGTTTATAATAACTCACACTTTAATTTAAACATGTAGACATGATGTGACTGAATATTAAGTAAAAATAAATGGCCCTAGTCAAATAAACTTAATTGAAAGTAGAGCATTTATTCGTTTTTTTTCCTAAAAAAAATTGTTGCGTGCTTTATATTCGTAATGTAGATTTGATTTTTAATGTAGATATATCTATCTACACACACACACACACATATATATATATATATATATATATATATATATATATATATATATATATATATATATATATATATATATATATATATATATATATATATATAATAGATAAATATTTCTGACACTTAAGATTTTTCGCTCATTTTCATGGCTCAATCGTTTAAATTTATCTATTAAAGTTAAGCAGCAATGATCTTAACATGTGTGAGAGACGTGTTGTTGTGTTGACATTGTATGAGAATGCAATGACTTGACCTAGTATGTAACACGTGGTTTGTGAGGTGAACTGTAAGCGTGCTGGTCAAGGACTGAGAGAATAGCGGGCACAAGACAACAAGTCAACATGTCAAGCAAGCAGTAAGGGNNNGGAAGTACATACATACAAGCAGGCAAGTGTAAATATTGTGGAAAGAAACATGGGCCTAGAAAATGTCCTGCTTAGGGAAAGTTATGCCACAGCTGTGGAAAATTGAATCATTTTTCTGCGGTATGCAAATCAAAAGGTGTCAACCGTCAACTAAAAGAAAACGTGGACTTAAGTCAAGAAACATTCTGTATAGGAAGTGTTTCCACGCAACACACAACAAGTGATGAATGGAGGACAGTCGTCACGCTTGAACAAAGGCCAGTGATGTTTACACTGGACACATGCGTACAAGTAAACATTCTGCCACAAAGATTATTCAGTCAACTTAGAATGGGAAGAATGCAGAATTCAACAGCAAGGCTTACTACATACAATGGGGAATCATTGCCTGGCAAAATATCAATCAAATGCTCTGTGAAAGACATGACAGAGGTGCTGGAGTTCAAAATAGTCAAAACTCACTCAAAGCCTATTCTTGGTCTGCAAGCTTGTCAAAAGCTGAATCTGATTAAAATCGTTGGCGTAATAAGCAAGAAGCATCATTGGTCTCAACAGCAGAAGAAAGATTACGTCAAATCAGACATACTTAATCAACAGAGGTACACACTCTCAGCGTGTAAGCAACGCACCGATACAGAAAGAACATAAAGGCTCGTGGCAGCCAGCAGTCTTCGTGTCGGCAGCAACGACGCCACGGTCATACATTAATAATACATATGGTATGACATACAGACGAAACAAAATCATGCTGAGACAGACATTTCGTGGAAGGAGAGGTGTGACAGATATTTTTGAGTATGACACATCAGAGATGGGGCATGAAGAACACACTCCCGGCGTTGGTAGAAATGGGTCATCACCAACAGTCGTTACTCAGCTGGCGAAGTCAGCAGCAACAACAACAAGATACGGGAGACAGGGGAAGCCACCTAAGAGATACCCAGACAAAGAGACATAAAAGTTTACTGTGCTTTGAATGACATTTGGAGATTCAGTCTAAGAGTTCATGTACTGAATTGTTCAATGTTTTTAATTGTAGTACTCTCGTATTGATAATCTGGGTCATTCATTTGTTTTTGTTAGAAGGGAAACGTGAGAGATGTGTTGTTGTGTTTACATTGTATGAGAAAGCAATGACTTGACCTAGTATGAAACATGGGGTTTGTGAGGTGAACTGTAAGCGTGCTGGTCAAGGACTGAGAGAATAGCGGGCTATAACTTTACGGTTCTAGAGGCAACCGGGGTTGATTGCATACGAGCTGCTTAGGTAGTTGATTGTACAGTTGATCACAGTGAATTGTATATAGTGATTAAACACAGTTATTAACCAGAACACAGTGTGTTAGAGTCATGATACTTGACCTGTAAGTCCTATTACAACATGCATACAAAGGCATTTGACCAATGTGTAATTTTGTTTTTACATAAGCTAAACAAATTTACAATTTCAACTTTGACTACCGGATTTATTAACAGAAGTATATATAAACTCAATACAAGTGAACCTAAAAGCAATTACTTAAGATGTGTTGTGAATTGAGTTTGTCAGGGTCATTCGTTTGTAGCCGGAATAATAAAAGCCATTTTACAAACAAACAAAAATTTAAAAAAATAAATAAATACATAATAAAATTTAAAAAAATAAAAATAGGCATTGTTACGCATAAAGAAACCGATGAATTATGTATTGTTCTTAATCGGGAAAAGTGATCCAAAACATAATTACTTTCCTTTTTTGAAATTATACCTTAAAGCTTAATATTTAAATCGTATTATATAGTGATAAATATTTTTAAAAAATATATATATATCATTTCCAATTTAAAACCGATGTAAAGGCTAACAAAAAGTATAGTTATTATTGGTGCAGTACTTAATTACAAGACTTTATTTTAAGTGAACGCCTTTCAATTAACTCACATTGACTAATAACGTGCGCACATGATATTGGAAGCTTTTTTAATTAAGAGTGGGTTAGTTTCTTTAAATTATTTTGGAAACTTCATAACATTTACATTTTTAAAAATAATTTACTTTATTAGCGTTTTGATATAAGCAGCTATTGCCTTTTACAGAAAATGTACAGCATAGTACCTTAACTTATAGCTACTGTTACAATTATTTCATTACTTGAAATAGTCAAACGATTTTGGGTTGTAAAATAAATACATTTTTTACGTAATGGCGATTGTCGTCAAATATTTAAAAACTGGAAGTTGACTTTATTTAGTACCCTTAAAATTGTTATTGAGTTTATGAGGAAATCAATTCTCTAAGTGAAAAGAACTAATTATAAAAGAACATTACAAGTTGATGTTGTTGTTGTTTTTTTTTAATTCTACATTTCCCGTGTAGGTAGAAGCATGAAACTTTGGGTAAATGTTAACTCCACTTTTGCCATGGTAACAGGCGAAAACAATATTTAAAATATAACTCACTGGGGGCCGAGGGACAAAATATAGTTTTTTTCTTATATTAAAACAGATTCATCACTAATTCTCCGATATCCCATGTAAGTAGAAGCATGAAACCGATGGAAGTTGTTAGGTATCCTCTCGCGACGATAATTTGCGTAAAAGAATGTTTAAATTCACACTCATGGGGGCCGGAGATATAGTTTTGTCCTTATAAGAGCTTTATAAAAGCTGAAAATCACTAATTCTCCTATGTTTCGTGTAGGTAGAAGCATGAAACTTTCGGTATTTGTTAAGTACCATTTTGCGATGGTAACAAGTACAAAAATTAAATTATCACTTACTGGGGACCAGGGGCCCAAATGTAGTTTTTTTTTCTTATACTAAAAACTGAGTAATCACTACTTATCCAATTTTAAGTGTGGGTAGAAGCATGAAACTTTGGGAAGTTATTGAGTAAACTTCAGCAATAGTAATAGGTGAAATATAATTTTGAAATTCACACTCATGGGGGCCGGGGGCCAAAAAAACTTTTTTCCCATAAGAGGTGCTGTATAAAAATTCAAAATTCATTCTCCTATTTCCCGAGAAGGTAGAAGCATGAAACTTTGGGTAGTTGTTAAGTAACATTCCGCGATGTTAACAGGTAAAACAAAAGTATATAAATTATCACAAACTTTGAGCCAGGCCCAAAAGTAGTTTTTATTTCCTTATATGTACTTTATAAAAATTGAAAATCACTAATTCTCGTATTTCGCGTGTGTTTAGAAGCATTACATTTTAGGTAGTTGTTAAGCTACATTCCGCAATGGCAAAACGTAAAAATATTATATAGATAATCACTTACTGGGGGTCGGGGGCCCGAATGTATTTTGTTCTTATATTTAAAACTGACTCATCACTAATTATCCAACTTCCCGTGAAGGTAGAAGTATGAAAATTTGGGAACTTGCTGAGTACACTCTTATGACGATAATTGGAGAAAAAGTATTTAAAAATTTTCACGAATGGTTGGCCGCGGTCCCAAAACCATGTTTCACTTATAGGGGCTATATAAAACTGAATCAACACGAATTCCTCATCTTCTCGTGTAGTTAGAAGCATGAAACTTTTGAAAAGTTGTTGAGTACCCACCCGCAATGGTAACAGCCGAAAAAATATATATAAAATTATCACTAACTTGGGGAACGGGGGTCTAAATGTAGTTTTTGTCTTAAATGAGCTATATAAAAATTGCTCATCTCCAATTTCCCGATTAAGTAGAAGCATGGAACTTTGAGAAGTTGTTGATTACCCTCCCAAAATTGTAACTGGCAAAACAATATTTAAATTATCACTCACTAGGGGGCGGGGGCCTGAATAAAGGTGTTTTTTTCTGATATAAAACAGACTCATCACTAATTCTCCAACTTACCGTGTAAGTAGAGGCATGAAACTTTGGGAAGTTTTTGATTACCCTCCCGCGATGGTAACAGGCGTAAAACTAATAAAATTATCACTCACTAGGGCGCCGGGGGCCAAAATGTATGTTTTTTTTCCATATATGAGCTTTATAGAACAGCCTCATCATTAAATATCCAACTTCCCGTTTGCATAGGAGCATGAAACTTTGGGAAGTTGTTGAGTACCCTCCCGCAATGGTAACATACGAACAAATAATTAAATTATCAGCTCGATGGGATCATGGGAAGTGTGTCATTTTTTTACTTTTCATTTTTGTTTTTCTGCAAGACCTAGACAGACAGACAGACAGACAAGACGGTGAAGTTATTATATGTAGTATATCCACCACGATTCAGATTGAAATCAGTTGGTGTTTTGAATTTGTGTAAAGCGAGATCTCAACAGTAACCGAAATCCTAATTTCCGCATCCAAGCCTTTCATTCTTCTTCTTATTTATTTAATCTTGTATACTTTAACATAAAGATTTTTCCACCTTATTTCTTGCATAGCTGAACGAATTTACCGTGTTACGTCACACAATTTGGAAGCCATGGAATTACCGCGACTCAACTGATTTTGCGAAATAATGAATCGCGACTGAACGGGATCGATTTATGCGTTAAAACAATAATTTATCGAAATTAATCGAATGATCGATTTAATTTTCTCCCGATTAATCGAGCAAATGTTTTTAATCGGTACCAGCCCTTGTATTTTTACACGCTTTTATTTAAGTCACGCTGTTTGTATGTTGTATCAATCCATCCATCCTTCCTTCATATCTTGTATGGTAAAATTAAACCATTTCTGATGGCTCTAGAGATCTCAAAATTTAACCACATATAGATCGTAGATGACGATGCATTGTATTAAAATGTCAGATTGATCGAACGTACCTACCGTAAATAAATTAATGCACTTTCAGTTTTTAGTTTTTGTCTATATAAAATATTATCACTAGCGTCAATGAACCAGGCCTCAATTCGCCCTAAAGTGATACAATTATTATAACTTTAAAAAGTTCTATCAACATCAAGTCTTGCTGGCCGAAATATAAGCGTCATCGATTGCTGACATGTGGGTACGAGGTTCAATTTTCAGTTAGGGAAAATGTGTTTTTTTGGTTTGTATTATACATAAATTTGTAATGAATAATCTTTCTTTTTACCGCTATCACATTTAAGTTATTGAGAATGAAGTTTAACTAATTAAATTGAATTGATAAGGTCGAAAAAGCAATTTAAAAAAAAATGTTGATACTAAAAAGTAGAAAATAAAATAATTATTATTTTTTTTTAAAGGACACACTTTTATTTACATATAGAAAGTACACTAAACAGGAGAAAATAAAAAAATTCTATGAAAACAGGTGAAATCGGTGAACCTGTCTACTGCACATAAAGCGTGGGGCGTTCATCACAACTCTCTATTGTGTACAAGGCTGCGAAACACAAAAAACAAACTTCTTTGAATATTAATAAACAGTAAAAGTTTCACAACTTCGATCATATAAATGCTACTATCACATTAATTAGAAATATTTATCTATATGTAAGAGAATATATGCAATGAGAAATGTTTTGTGAGGGGCGCCCCAAGCTTTTATGTGCAGTAGATAGGTTCAACGATTTCACCTGTTTTCATAGGAAAATTATTTTTTGCTTCTTTTTAGTGCTCTTTCTATATGTAAGTAAAAGCGTGTCCTTTTTAAAAAAAAAGATTTGTTTACATTATTTTTAATATCATTTTAATACAGTAACAATATATCTTAAGAAAATACATAATAATATAAAATAATGTTTTTACCTAATTTCCTTCTCAAGTGAAATGTGTAAGTCAGAGGTTCACAAGATTCAAAATTAGGCAATAAAACAACAGAATACGAGCCGAAGTTGTTGTTTGATATATTCACGATGGTCAAGTTCATCTCAGAAGTTCTATAACCATGTTTTAGATTTATGTTGACATTATCAATGATAGTTTTCCATTCTTTGCTGTTATTGAAGACAAGTGATGCATTTAATGGTAAATATGTTTCAAAACAAACGGACATTTCAAATGTATCTCCAATTAATTCGAAATAAGTTCCATTATTCAAAGTATTTCTGCAAAGTTTCAATCCACCTGTTGATTAAAAAAAAGTATACATTTGAGTAGATCCATGACGATTAAAACCGTATGTTTTGATTTAGATCCTTTTAATTCAACAATATGACGATTTGATCCGGGCCTCAACACATTTTGACACGCAACGGTTCGAAACCTGTAGTTTCAACATCGTAACATAACTATTTTAAAGTTTGTTATTATTTTTAAAAACCTCTTTTTGTTATTTTGCTTAATTTTATTATCTTTACAACAAATATTTTAAAAAACCAGTATGAACATATTTTTTTTTCGTTTAATAAATGATTCGACGTTTGAAAATAGCGTGTGCACTGACCTCAAGTAAACATGTAATTCGAAATCAAGATTGTTATAATTGCACGATTACTCTTAGGTAGACGAGGGGATTAATGCGTGAATATGTTTGTAGTACGCAATCTAGGGTGGTGGGCAGGTAGATAACCGCAATCCTAGCTTTAACTAATATCTTATTTTTCTCTCTATTTATTTATTTATTTTTTTGGATATAACATATAAAGAATGAATGACATTTTTGGCCCATATTACTTCGATACAATATTCACTTCAATAGCTACCCATATTGAACACACATTGATTACCAACCATCTTTTTCTTAAATCTTTTTCTTGCTCATGTCCATCCCGTCTTACTCTGTTTACTCACCCACCCGTTGGCTTTGCTCTTCAGCAGACACAACTTATCTCTCTGTTCCAAAGACACACTATACTAATTTTGGGAAAAGGTATTTATCTTTTTTCCACAAAAAATTGATTATCTAAATATTAATGAATTCGTAGTATTTCAATTATTGGGGCCTTCAAGACTGTATTAAAGCACATCTCTTCAAAATGTATTATATAAATTGATCTAACGACAATCAAATTTTTTTACAAACTGACAAATTTAGCTTAAGTGCGCAGTTATTTCATTCCATTATGTTGAAGTTAGGAAATTAAACTTGTACTTTAAATGCATTGATCATTATATGTGTTTACTAATTTATGTGAAAATGTGTTAGCCCAGATGCCTGATAGGGCTTTGGGCTTTATAAAAAAAATCAAATTATTAAATTATTTTCATTCCAGTTAGTATTATTATAGTGAAATAGTACGTATTCTTAAGAATTTGAATATTTTGTGGGCAGTTATTCGACAGATATCAGATATACTCAAAATTAATAAAATAAAATTAGCATACTATGCTGTATCTATGTTCCTTTATTTATCTTATCACTGTAACTGGTCAAGTGCAGAGGAATAAAATGACATCCCACATTTAAATAGTTAATATTTCTGCTTAAAATAGGACTAAAATTATTTATTATGTATTATTATCTAGAATTTGCAAAGAATTGTTTCATTTGTATTTTTTGACACATGTATTATGTATTACAAGATTATTTTTTTCAAAAGTTAAAAATATAGAAATAGACGAAATGGATTTGTCAGTATCAGGTCTAATGTCTTTCAGTTCCTACGGATTACAACTTAAATAAGTTTGCCTTTAATAGGCAATCAGTAACAGCAATAATATCCTTTAAAAGGGAGCTATTTGTTAATACATTTTTTAAAAATTTCTACGTAATCATGTAATTTAAAAGTCAAGACCTGAAGGTTTCTTAAAAATCTATCAATTATTTCACTCTTCAGATGATCGTGTAATCACTTTTTATGATCAAGCTATTATTCGTTTTTTAAAAAGGAAACAAACAACAAATCTTTTCAAGGTAGTGCAATCGGGAGAGTATTTCGAGTTGTTGTTTTTTTAATCAGAAAAAGATGCAATGAGATAAAACATTTACGGGTTTACATCAAAAATATAAATATAAATTAATAGATAAAAAATAATAACACTTACAAGGAATGTTAAAATATTGGCATTGGTAAATACTCGTTGAATACTCTTTAAATTTTTCGATGACAAAGGAAAGTAGATGTACGGCATCAAGATGGCAAAGAAATGCGTCAAGTGATAACGGTGATGGATAGCATGTTATGACACCAGAATGGAATCTGAAGAGAAACAAAATGTTACTTTTTATTATCTATATTCATTGTGAACTAAATCTAGAAAGAGACATAATTTTAAAAAGAAATATTTTTCAGTTCAATGATTATTATGTTTTAATGGCTCAAATGATATATGTATAAATATATTTAATTTTAATAAACAGCAAGAAAACTATATGTCTATTTTAGGTCTGCAGAAATTAACGAATAATTTCTCAATTAATCGTTGCAATTTGTGACGATTAATTTTTTTAACAATTAATCGACCCACTACTTTTAATTGTAATGGAATAAAAAAGTAAAATAACTTTGCCGAAAAATATAAACTAATTTCCGGACGATTACACGAACATTTTGGTTTAAAACTATTGACTGACGTGAGTGTTCAAAATGTTGATAAAGGTTATTGTGTTCATAGAGAAAAATTGTTTGCCTGCTATGCAATGCTCCCTATAAGTCAAAGATTCGCTGTTCCTTGTGCAAAGTTAAAACAAACTCTTGTGCAAAGTTGCACAACGTTCATTTTTTGTGCAATATTTTACAAAATTTGCTGCACGGTGATTCTAACCTCTTGCATGGCGTGGGTTAAATATCTGCGCAGCCACGCTGCTTAAAGGTAACATTGCTACCATGGTTCTAACACTTCGCTTACATAACACCTGCAAACCAAACATCCACTACCGTATCAGAAACTTCATCTGTAAAATTCTAAAGCTATGTGAACGATTGTTTAGCGTGGCTTGTTATATTATCAATAAGACCAGCTCATCACTTGAACCAAATAATGTCAATACTTGTCTTTTTTAGTTGTTTTTTAAATTATGTCATATATAAAGAAGACATTCCGGTGTTATTTCGATTTCCGAATATTGCGTTTAATAAATGTTATTTTTGACACCATAAATTACATCTTTTAGCGTTAATCGAAAGTAAGCATTTTTGTAATTGTTAATTTTTCAAAAAGTTAACGATTAAATTTAAAGCAATCGTTAACAACCCTATTTTATTTACACTCGTTTCGATTTTTTGTTTAAACTAACCACTTATATTTATGATAATGTCTTGTACGTATGTGATGCTTCCTATGCTATAGGAAAAATAGGTAAGAGTCTGAACAAAATAAACCTAAAATTATACAGCTAAAATGTAATAAAACGATTAACAGGGTCCGCATTTATAGACACACTGCGAATTGAATTATGGCACTTGAGAATGCAAAAAGCTTTTCAAAGAAAATATAGTCTCTAAAATATGTAAATATTGGTATAAAAAAAGAAAATTGAAATATACCTGTTTTATCTTTATAATTATTTTACACTTAGATGACATTTTATAGACTCATGTATGTTTAATCAAAATCGAATTAATGACATTCTTTATCTATTACGGGAAAGCTCTTATGGCCTACAAAAAAATGCCTACACTCGACAGTTTGTAAGCCTTAAAAACAGCAATTTCGCATGCCCGAAAAGTGGCACGTCAATGTGCAAATACCTACTGGCTTAACCTCTGCTCTAGCATACAGTCAGCTGAAAACATGGGCAATGCAAAAGCCAGGTACGAAAATATTTTTAAAAAGGAAATGGCCCTTTGATGTCCAAGCTTGCCTCCCTAAATTTCAAAAGTGGAGAAATTATGCATGACTAGGCAGCGCAGCTAAAACGGTGGGACGAGAATTATATGGGACTGTATGAAACAGTTATTACAGTCTCTAGCATCACTCTAGATGACATCCCCGATATGTAGTGCATGTAAGAACTTGATGTCAAGCCCACACAGGAAGAGCTGAGCAAAGCAATTGACTGCCTAGCTTGTGGAAAAGCCCCTGTGAATTGTGACTAAATTTATGGAAGAACAATTCTTGGCTACATCGCAAGCTAGGTAAACAACAAGTGAAATGACATTTATAATTTAGAGGGACAATATATAACTACTATAACTAATTAATATTAAGAAATGGGGTTTATACATGGAAAGCCAAGGCTTAACGGCAATTAATTAATAAACCCATCAGAAGCTAATTGAATACAATGTCATCCTAGGTTATAAATAGGCCTGAAACTAAAGTTCCATCATCTTTCTGCCAAGTATTGACTGAAGATAGTCGCAGCCGCGTAATAAATATATTCTATATCTAAAAGATTTAGTGTTTTATTTTTAGCTTTGGAAAAGCCAACATTTTACAACCATTTCTGGTAAGCTTAAACTCTAACTTCAATTTCATATATGTGTATTATATAATTATTACCTGCAATAAGTTAAATATTGATTATAATTGGATGATTAATCCATGTTTATAATTGTTACATTAATTTACCCCACAGTATGAATTCACCATTCAGGGCTACGTGGGATATTTAACAATTCCACGTCTGCTCATTATGTGTGCTTTAAACGCTTTTCATCGGGTAGATGGATAATGTAATATCTATGTTAGGTAAATTACATTAATATATTGATTCCCGAATAGACGTAGCAGGTGTTAATCAGATAGGTCTGCATATGTGGTAGTAGGACTTAAAAATTAATGTACACTTTTTTACTACTATGTTAAATGTTAATTTAAATTTCATAAGAATATTTATGTCACCTTTTTTCACCTTGCTCTGAAATGGCTTGGTGGCTGAAAGGTGGACAATATAAAGAGTAAACAAAGGAAAATACCCTAGTTTTCATTTCTATTTTAGTCTGCTTCCTGGTAAACCCAACAAGACAAGTGAGCTACTTCGACCTGCAACCAATGCATGTAATATCCTGACTCCAGTCCAGTACCAGCAGGAATAGTCGTCATAAGTATCAAGACTCAGATAAGTCAGGGAAGACCTCACCCCCTTGGCTTCCCCAGGTCTATTGTTTATTCACAACAGTGGTATACCCACCATCATCCAGCTGAGCACACACTCGTTCCAACTAAAGCAAGTTTGCCACACCTATGTGCTAACTAAAGCAAACTTGCCACGAACCTAGTGCTAGCTGAAGCCAGCTTGAAACACACATCCTGTGTTAGCTGAATCCGTCTTTATATGAGACGAGGTAACTCACACCCCCTACCCAGAGGAACTAACAGCACCAAGCAGTGCGAGCTATAGGACTAAGTACGGGATTAGCACACCTAAGTGACCTAACTTATTCAGCCATCAAACATTCGCCAGTGGACTTAACACACCAGCCAGTGGAGACCTTGCAGCCACCACCTATCCGATCCAAGCAGCAGGAGGAAGCTGGAATACAGTTGCAGGGCGATATGACCCACAAAGGATGGTGTTAAAACATTTAAGTATGCACCTTATAAAAAATAAGTAAGGCAGGCAAGCCTTATGATGATACCGCGGCCAAAAAATACAATTAACATATGATATCATTAAACCAATTAATTAGTAATATAGGTTACTTTGATTAGATTTAAATATTAGATTTCAAACCTATGGTAAATATTATAAATAAAATTTGTTCATTTAAATTTCACTCCAACTAGTCTGTTATCATTTTTGTTGAGATCACTAAATTGTAACCTTGTGTAGGTAAGCATGCATAATTAGTATAATACCCCCAGACACGAAAGCCAGACAAAACAAATTTTATCACCACAGGAATGACGGCATACAATCAGAAGCTCTAAAGAGTTGCAAGACAGTTTTATTCGAGACTTCGCACGAGCTTCTATCCTTCTGCTGAAAACAGGGATACATCCCCAAGGACCCAAAGAATGCAAATATGTTAACTCTATATAAGGACAAGGGTGATAGAAGTGACTGCAGTAACTTTCGCGGCATTTCACTCCTTAGTATTTTAGGAAAGGCTTTTGCCCGTGTCATACTAACACGATTACAGAGTTTAGTCTCCCGAGTTTATCCAGAATTTCAGTATGGTTTCCGGGCTGGTCGGTCTACATGGTGTTCAACATAAGGCTGCTCCAGGAAAAATGCATAAAATAACTGATCCAAATACAATTTGACTTTGTGGAACTTAAGAAAGAAATTTTTTATGTCCCCCACACCTATTTGCCACCATCAGACATTTCCATGAAAATATGCAGGGCACAGTGCCTTTCGATGGAGATACCTCAAAAGCCTTTCCACTCATCAGCGGATTTAAAGAAGGTTGTGTACTCGCACCAACACTGTTCTCAATATTATTTTATGTACTGCTTTTATACGAATTTAAGGAAAGCAGTTATGGACTTTGTTTAAAAATATGAGGACTTTTCAACGCTGCCCGCCTCCCAGCCAAAACAAAAACGTCATATGTCCTAACTCGTGAGCTACACTTTGCGGATGATTCGGCATGGATAGTATATACAGAAAATGGTTTGCAACAGCTCAGGTCAAGCTTTTCCAAATCCTGCAATGAATTTGGTCAGCATATCAGCTTGAAAAATACAAACATTGTGACCGAAGACACATGTTCTCCTCCTACAATCAATATCGACAATGACACATTGAATATTGTGGACAGCTTCACCTACAGCTTCAAGGTCTCTAAATAGAACTTGCAAGGCAGCTGCCACAATGACTAAACTAAATAAACGGGTTTGGCAAAACACCAAGCTAACGGAGAAACCCACCAATGTGTGTAACTATCGATCCTGTGTCATCAGAACGCTGCTATACGGGAATAAGACATGGACCACTTATACATCCCATGAGCGCAAGCTTAATAGCTCCCACTTCAAGTGCATCCGTCGCATCCTTGGCATTACATGGCAGGAAAAAGTGCCAAATAGTGAGGTCCTGATTCGTGCCAGTACTCAAAGCATGTTTTCAATCCTTAGTGAAAAGAAGCCTAAGATTGTTAGGATTTTAAAAAGTATGAGCCCGGATCGCAACTCCAAGATCCTCCTATATGGAGTACTTGCAGCGGGAAAGAGGAATACATGTCGCCAACTTCTCACATTTAAAGATGTCTGCCAGAAGGCGTCATAGTAGCAAATGAGCTAAGGATGGAGGAGGCTACATACAGAAGAGCTAGGAGAAAGGCCAACACATTGGGAAGCACAGTCCTCGAGTGCGAAAGCTGTGGTAAAGACTGTTATTTAAGGATACGACTGCACAGCCACACGAGGAAATGCAACCCAACGCAACGGTGATGCACCATCGTCGGGTGAAAATTTTAGGATTAAATACAGCATTCTATAAGGCATAATTTTTAAATGTTAAATTTTCGCAATGCTTGTTTTAAAATGTTCAATAAAACACATGAAAAAGTATTTCAAATGTAATTTACTTTTTAAACTAAATTTATTATGACGTATTACAGGAAAGAGGATTTTTTAATTCAGTGGATCTTAATTGTCAACTCATTCTTTTTTGTCTTTCCTTTTTGAACAACGCAGAAATATTATGTTACTTCTCTGACTCTTAAATTGATAATTTATGTTAGATATAATTATTTTCTTTAAAACAATATTAGTAATTACGATTTCTAGCAAATTACTGAGCGTTAAAATGTATTAATTCCAAATAAATGTTTCATCGATTGTAATCATTTTTGTAATGATCTATTTTAATGTCAGACATATTCTTAAATCTTAATACACCTTGTTATTTACTTGATACAATTTTAACCAGACAATATTTATATTTTTTTAAATCATTTTCAAAAAGTGTTTACATCTTTTTTTAAAAAATAAATAAATGGGCGTACTTGTATTGCATTATTAGCAAAATGCCCGCACGCTGCTGTGGAAAAATAGGATTTAAATTAGCGTTAGAATGCGCTAAACAAATTGCTTGAAGATGGGATAATAACTAACACAGATCATTCAAAAAGTTCAATATGGTAATTGGCATTGGCGTCATACCAACAAAATCAGTACGTTCATTGGTTTGAGTTAAAGCAGGAAAGCCGCCAAATAAATTGTATGAAGATAAAGCAATAAAAAAAGAAAATTTAACATGGCTAACATAGCCAAACGGTAAGACCGCTGCAACTAGAATTTTGAAATTAAAACTTCTTAACTTTTTGACATGATGCTTTTAATGAACTTTATTTTCTAAATATGACTCATTTAAATCGTATGTGCTAAGTTTGATCAAGAAAAATCAATTGTAGCCAGAAATATTCCCGGGAGTATACGAAAAGATTTTCTAAAGTTTCATGGCAATCAGTGACTTTAAATAATATTTATACCGCTTATATAAGAAACAAAGTGACATTATGCCCTACCCCGGACAATCGGTGCAAGATTTTAAATTCAAAAATCCAATTGATTTCAATCTGGATCACTTTGATTATTCTTGTTTGTCTATATTTATCGAGGTCGTGTAAAATCAAATGAGGAATAAATAGACATTAAGAGCCCCTTTACAAAAACGATGTAAGATGCCCATATCTCAAAAGGCCGGAATATTTCCAAGTTGGTAAAGATGGAGATATGTGTCAAAGTTTACGAAAACATTATTTGGGGCACCGGCTCAGAAGGAATAGACGTTAGGAATTAAATATCTTATATAATTTTAATACAGGCCATCATCACATTTCTTTATATTAAATTTGGTCTATTATCCATCTTTTTACACAGTAGACACAGTTTAAAATAACTTTTAATAACTCATGTTAAAAAATTATATGCTGGGCCTCCGGCCACTCATAAGTGGTATTTAACAACTTTTATGCTAAAAAGATTTGTATGAGTGTAATCAACAACTTCTCAAAGTGTTATGGTGATTAGATGAATAAAATACTAATACGACTTTAAATAAACTACAATAATGACCGGGGGCCACACGATGTAAGATATAGAGTTCAAAACAAAAGCCTATTTCATTCTAGATCACATTTGAAAAATTAGTTTCTCAATATTTGTAATGATCGTGAAATCTAATGGGGGAAGTGTCTTAAGCATTTACAAAAAATATATTAGGGGCCCGAAGTTCCCCTAGATAATGTGAGTGAAATGTCCGATATTATTTTATTATGGGCATAAAGTTTTTATATACCAAGTTTTTTTCAAGGAACATCTATTTAAACAGTATTAAAAGTTTCAACAAATTTGAATATAGCTCATATCAGCAAAAAAACACTATATTCGGGCCCCCACTGAATGATAGTTTAATAATTTTTTCGCCTGTTACAATCGCGGATAGTACTTAATAAGCTCCCAAATCTTTATGCTTCTACATACAGGGAAGTTTGAGAATTAGCGATGAGTCAGTTTTTTATAGAACTAATCGGAAAAAAATACATTTTTGCCCCGGCCCCGACTGATAATAATTTAAATATTATTTTCTCCTGTGCCATCGCAAAAGTGTACTCAACTACTTCCCATATTAACTCTTACATTTAGTTCAACTGGAAACTTAACATAATATGTATAAAAGACTTAAACTTACGTACACAAAAAAATTATTATTTTTATTTTTTTTATTATTATTGTCAAAACTTTTGTTTGAGCATTCATTTTTTTTTCCACCTTTTATTTTCTTTTCCTTTCAAAATATTGATCCAAGGGATCTTGTTTTTGACAGCTTTAAGCGATGTTTCTAAGATAAGTGAGGCAAATGTCTATGAACTCCGAAAGAACGCGACCTATTTGAAAATTTTTCAATATTTGATTTACAATTGCGACAAAGACCATACAATTACAACTATTTCATCAATAAACATAATTTGCTACGTATGTCCCGCCCCTCGCTTCGTTCGTAATGCTATGCGAGGTAACTACCGATTCGAAAAAAATGAAAATATAGACGTAACATAATTGTTTAAATGTTCGTTTCGAGATTAACAGAGCATGCTTCTCGCCATACAATATCGTGATGTGAAGTCATTGTTTGAGCTGATAGTAATGTGTAATAAAAAAAACGTAAAAAACCAAGTTTTCCACTATAAATCCTTTATGTATGAGACGTAACTAAAAGAATGTTCATTATACTACGCAGCGCAAGACCATCCAAAAATACAAATTTGTAGTTGTGTCGTAAAACACGTTTAATATAATGCGCACCGATCAGGAATATGTTTATAAAAAGTGTTGTCAATAAAATACGCACCTAATTGCGCGACAGAAAGGCTGTTCAATATAATGCGCACCCTAACAATCTATCTCAAAAAATAGCATGATACATAGGAATAAATAAAATAATCTAAAAAATCAATATTTTAATTACGGTACATGCGATCGATCTAAAATTTTGATACATTGTTTTTATTATTGGTACAAAACTGCCTGCAAAATTTCAGCTCGCTAGCTTACTAACAAATGAGTTAAAAATCGATCAAAAGTTTTGGTGACAAGCAATCAAGCAATCAAGCAATCAAGCATTCAAGCAATCATGGGTGCAGACACCACGAGTTAATATAAAGGATTTAAAAACGAAGAAAAAGAGCCATGGTTTATTTGATGCGATTAATTAGTATTATTTTTAAATCCTTTATATTAACTCATGGTGTCTGAGCCTTTGCTTGTTTGTCGAAAACAATTTGGATCGATTTTAACCCACTAACCACTTATATATATGATGGTCGTACACTTCGGGCCCGGACGATTCGACTCCGGATAGTTCGACCCTGTCAGTTCGACACCAGGACGTTTTGACCCCGGACGGTTCAACCACGGATTATACGACCCCGGACAGTTTGACAACAGGACGTTTCGATCCCAGGGTGTTTTGACCCCGGAAGATTTGACCCCTTCGTATCTACACCGTATATTTTTAAAACATATTTTAATATACTTTTTAAAATGTATTATTTTTAAAAGTAATTTTTGGTATAAACATGTTTACATGTTATCCATTACTAAAAAATAATTTAGCTTAAAATTATTATCCATTAAAAATTTAATACAGTTTGAAATTGTTATTGATAACCAGTCAATATTCAACAAGAATTCATTATCGTGATCAAAGTGTCATTCCTCTGAGGTAGAAAGTCCTTCCAAACCAATCCAGCTCCACCCGTTCAATGTAATTGGACAAAACAAAGACAATGTGAACAGACAGTCCTTTCTATAGGTGCCTACATTCTCTCTGCCCCCACTTACTATATATACCCTCGCCAGCACACGGCTTGCTGTTGTGGTCACTGAGTGTAGCATTCGAAACACGTGACTATGAAACCCTCAAACGAAATGTCAACAACAACGTAACGTTCAGTCCGGTCATACATGTCCGGCAGCTTGAATGTTATTGTCTGCTAGGCGGCGGTATAAACTATTGAAAATTATTAACTTTAAATACTGACAACTTTGTACGTCTTATTAACAACAGTGGCTCTGCTGGGAGGTATATACGTGTTAAGCAACACAAGAAAAGAAGTGAATGTATTTGGCGCGGGTTTGTAATGGTTTCAACGCCTGCGTTCAGCATGTGGACACTTTAAAAAAATAATTTAAAAGAAAAAAGGAAAAATCAACTTTCTTTTGTTTTTGTTATCACGGTTAAAAACCTTTGAACGACTAAAATTTAAACATTTGTTAAAACCCAATAATAAGTTAGCTCCTTTTTAGTTTTTTGTTGATTTTGGGATAGGATTTTTTAATTTTTAATAGATAATATACCAAAAAATTAATTTAATTTTTTTTTAAACCCCAAAAGACAAATAAAAACATTTCACAATGTAGAAACGAGAGATTCGAAGCGTCTGGGGTTAAAACGCCCTGGTGTCGAAACGTCCTGTGGTCGAACTGTCCGTGGTCGAATCGCCCGGGGTCGAAGCGTCCGGGGTCGAAACGTCCTGGGGTCGAAACGTCCTGTGGTCGAACTGGCAGGGTCGAACCGTCCGAGGTCGAAACGTCCGGGGTCGAAGTGTCCGTAATTCATATAAATAAATATATATATATATATATATATATATATATATATATATATATATATATATATATATATATATATATATATATGCCTTCGAGGACTGCTTCCAGGGTGTAAACATCCACACCAGGTCGGATGGAAATCTATACATCAGCCGTCTCCGTGCGAAGAGAGAAGTGGAAACTGGTTTAATTAGAGAGTTGCTCTTCGTGGATGACGCAGCCCTTCCCTAGCATTCAGAGATAGGTCTCGAACTTTTGGTCAATAAGTCCTAAGAGGCAGGGAAGGATTTTGGTCTAACGATAAGCCTCAAAAAGCCAACATTATGAGACAAGGAACAGACTGATTCCCAGCAATTTCCATTGAGGGAAACACCTTGGATGTCGTCGAGGATTTTACCTACTTTGGCAGTAACATCACAAGCACACTCTCCCTAGAAAAGGAAATTGAAAACAGAATCGGCAAGTCTGCATCATTAATTGCTAGGATGAATCAAAGAGTGTGGAACAATGCACAGCTCACTGATAGGACGAAAATCACTGTGTACCAGCCCTGCGTGCTCAGCACACTCCTCTATGGCAGCGAGTGCTTGATGACCTATACCAAACAAACAAAGCAACTCAACAGCTTCCACTTACGATGCTTGTGCAGGATTCTGCATATCAAGTGGCAGGATAAGATCACAAATGTCGAGGTACTCAGAAGGAGTTATATGCTGAGCATGCATTCAATGCTGAGTGAGAGGCGTCTGCGGTGGTTGGGACATGTCTGCAATGATGAGACCGGAGTGCATTCCAAGAGCCTTGCTTTACAGCGAGCTGGCAACTGGTATGCGGAAGAGAGGACGCCCCTGCTTGCGCTTCAATGATGTTTGCAAGAAAGACATGACTCTGGCGCAGATTGACCATAAAACGTGGGAGACAATTGCTGTGGAGCACCTCCTGGTGGGCAAAGGTGTGCGAGGGCATTCAAGTCGCGGAAGCTTCCCTTACAGCCAGGATCGAGGAGAAAAGGGCCAGGAGAAAGGGGAAGCGGGGCAGAGGAGCAGGAGGAAACGCAATCATCCGATGAGGATGGATGGATGCCATAGCATATATATATATATATATATATATATATATATAGGGCTGGTACTGATTAAAGTTAATTTTGTTCGATTAATCGTGAACATTTTAATCGATTAATTAATGTATTCGATTAATTATATTTTCCAACACATTTATAGATCCCGTTAAGTTGAGATTCCTTAATTCGCTAAATCGTTTAAGATGCTGGTGTTCCATGGCTCCCACATTTTGTGATGTAACACATCAAATTTGTTCTGCTATGCACGAAATAAGAAAGAAAACCTGTTTTTATTATGTATGCACGTCTAGGTAAATGATAAGAATACATGGGAAAAGGATGTAAGTAAAAAAAATATATAAGTTACTAATAAAGTGGAGAAAAAAAAGGTATTAGAAATATTTTCTTCCATTTTATTGGAATTTTAATCGTTTAAATTGTTTAATTAATCGTTAAAATCCGCAGCCCTGATATATATATATATGTATATATATTTATGTATATAAGTACACAAGTATGCTGTATAGCGTACTCTTCTAATGATAGTTTAAAAAAAATTAATTCTCCATTGTTAAATAATTCTGGTTTTTTATTTTTATAATGAAATTCATAAAGTACTTACGTAGCACAATCCAATCCAACAAAGTCAATAAAATCCTTGAAACATTGCTTGAAATCGTCACCTTCTTTAACTTGTGTACAAAAGTACTTTATTTCTTTTTTTTAAAAAGTTTGTTTAAATGTAGGAACAAAAGAAATATTCTTAAGACATTTTTAAAAATAATTTAAATAGTATACTTTCAAAAATTAAAATAATAATATATTAAATTAATTACAAACTTCAATAAAATAGAATATTTTAATTTGAATACATATTACGAATATTATTTAATTAATGTGAAACATAACATAAGGAATGAAATAAAATAATAAAAGTTGAGGAAAAAAATATTTTGCAAGGTATTTTATGTTCGCAGTGCCGGACTAATACTCCGTCTTTCCGAGCAAATTAACGGAGTACATTAAACAATGCTTAAAACAGCGTTTTTTACTACACAACCCTTGTATATGAGACATAACTAAAAGTATTAAGTTTGTTCAATATAATACGCACCGCGTGACAATCTAGCACACATATGTACATGCTACATAGAGATACATTGAGGTAATTTTTAAAAAAAAATTATCAATCTAAATACGGTACATTCGATCGATCTGAAATTTTGATACAATGCATTTTTGGGTGACAAAAGTCTAAGTTCATAATTGTCAGCTCGATATGATCACGGGAATAGGGTAATTTTTGTAATTTTTGTTTTTCTGCGAATGGGCGGGCGGGACCACGACAAGACGGTGAAGTAAAAATAAGGGATTTTAAAAAAAATTGGAGGGGCACAAAATTCACTTAATGGAAATTCGGCGGAGCGATCCGAAAAATGATTTTTAAAAAAGAAATCTACAAATGAGTTCATTAGTCATTTTTTAAAAAGTATAGGGTACCTATATAATTATCCTTTTAAATAATAGACTATTAATAACTCATATATAACAAATAAAAAAATCAATTTCAATCCAGGCCGCATGAGTTTCCTGACCAGTGGTTGTTCCGTTGTCTTAACGTCACAGATGGTGTAACTAGGATATTTGCGCCCACTGAAAAACTATAATAAATAATAAAATTGGCGCCCCCACCATTTCCGTTTCATCAAATTTTATTATAATATAATTCAGTAAGCCTCATTTTTGTGCTCTTGCTCCTTGGAGCCCATTGACATATTTACATATTGTTACGACTTGGATAAGCGCACAGAACAAAAGAGTTTAATTTTCATTTCCATACTTATACGACGTAGGTTCACATCCAACATTTCTATAAGAAATCTTAGCAATGGAGAATTACCAGAAATGGTTGGTGTATTCAGTAGCAAAATGTTCGGGTTTTTTTGCCTCTACTTCAAAACGTTTGAAATGGCTACATCTTTGTTAGCAAACGATAGTTATGGAGAAAGGCAGCATAAAGTACACATCATTTTAAAATAATCATGAAACTACAAAAACATTTTAAAACCAAATGTCCTCTCTTGAAATAAGTACTCGCTTTAAACTTCGAAAACAATAGATGCAACGTATCAAAGAAAACATAACACATGTCCATTAAAAGGTATATGTCTATTGAACATGAAGTTATCAGCATTCATGAACATTTTTGAGACAAACTGGTATTGTCTAAAAGTGGTACTTATTATTTTTTGTTCATAGACTTTCAGACGGCCCATTTTTTGTTATTGAAGAACGTTTTTAAGACTACCCTCAAAATCTCGCAGTGACACCAGTTGGGAAAGTCTTTGAGGTATAACATTGGTCAAATATATGATGCACTGCTAAGCCTTTACGAGAAGAAAGATATATATATATATAATTGAATAAGTGATAACGCACCTGTAATACTTACGTAACTACAACTATTCCAATTTCGTATTGTTCTGTAGTTATTTTCTATGATAAATTAATTCATGTCAATGTCAGTAATAAGCTCATGCTGGACAAAAATTACGATATTACATTTGCAATAATATTTTAGAGAAGGTTCAATATTTTAAAAAAATCAAAAAAAATCTGAGATCAGACAGTAACTTAAATGCCATTAATATTGATGCGGCAAATGTCATCCGAAATAGATACATATACAAAAAATGTGACTCAATATAAGGACATCAAGTTCGTCGGAGAATAAAACAAACCCGTAAAAACATGGTTTTTGACTATAAATCCCTTATATATGAGACATTACTAAAAGTATTGATTATGTTCAAACGCGACAAACATTTACAGACTGAAACCGAATTATCTCCTTGGCTTTAAAACCAGGGGAAGGGTGGAGGGGGTGTGGACATCGATTGGTAGCATGAACGCGTTAACTGAACACCTGGTGTTAAACACGAAATGTGGTCATCGATGTCTGGCGTGAAGTCAAGTGACCCGTAAAATGTAAACAATAGTGACATATACATATTGTTTATAGAGATAAACTAAAATGCATTTATTTAATTACGGTCCGTTCGATCGATCTGACATTTTGATACGATGCATTGTTAGTTGACACAAGTCTATGTGCCAAATTTCAGCTCGATGGCATCACGGGAATGGTGTCATTTTTTAATTTTTTTATTCAGCCAGCCGGCCCGCCTGCCCGACGACGAACGACAGAGAGAGACGGTGGTGAAATTAATATAACCGATTTAAAAAGTCAATTCAATGAAAACCAGGTCGAGTACAGAATGCATGCACAGGAAAAATACACCATTGAATTACTTTATAACATTGTTGACACTGCAACTAAATCTTTAAAACATTTTTTTTTCTGAGCTGCAAAATCACAAGTTACTTTAGATTTATATATAATAATTATATACTAAAAGTTGTTAGAACATTTGTTTTTTTGGCAATTTTCCAAAATTGTGAAAACCGTTTAACAGATGGAGAATCAATGGATATTACATTTCTCATGCAATATCAGGAGTGTATTCTCTATTTTTAAAAATAATAGAACCTTTGGAAGTTTTCACATTCCAAATGAAATATGCTCCAAACTTGAGCGTTGCTCTAAGAATTGTATTAATTTCCAATGCAGGGAAAGCTATCTTTCCCAACTAAAAATAATCAAAAACTATTTTGGAAACACCATCTCAATCAAGATTGTAAAACTTCGCTATATCGGCAGTTGATTGTGAATGAAGCTTAACTATTTCTAAATTAATTAAAGAAGTCTCTGAAATTAAAGTTCTTTAAAAAATGCCTTAGTATAAACTCATGTTGAATGTTTTCTTTTTTTAGTGAGGCACTTTTTTTTTAGTAATATCTAATTACTAGTATTTGTATTAATTACTGTTTTAAATTTTAAATTAAATTAATTTTGTGTGTGGATATTAGCTAAAAATATGTATAGCCTTATAACATTTTTTAGAATAATTAAATTTTAATTACGTATGGGAGCATTTTTTAAACTTTTGCACAGAGTGGTTCAACTGTTAAATACGGTCCTGTATGTTCGACTTACTAAAACTTACCACTTTGCTTGTCGGTGTCCTTGCAGATAGCTTTAATTGTACCAGCGAGTTCATCAAACTGTGTCCGGACGTGTACCGAGCAAGGATCGGTTTCTCTTGTTACACATGTGATTGCCTTACTGCTTTTACTAAAATATTAATTTTTTAAATCAAAACAATGCATCTGCCAGTTTAATTTTAAACAAGATTATTCATTTTCTTTTAAAATTATTTCGCTTTAAATACTAAAATATGCGAAAGTATAAACACAGTAGGGTTTTCATCAATATTTTTGTATAGCTCGTTGACCAAAATCTTTCTCTATCTTCCTCCCTACCCCTATCTCTCTCTCTCTCTTTTAAAACCAACATTCAACTGATGCTTTTTTATAGTAATACACAGCAAATTTTAAATCTCTTACCTGCAATTTGTCTCAAACACATTTGGCGATATTGAGGTTAAAAATGATTCCTCTTCTTTCATGTCATAATTAGGACAATCAGCTTCACGCTTGAACACGCAGCAATTGTTGAGTGTTACTTGGACGAATAGAACTATATGAAAAGTAAAAACATAAAATTGCAATAAATAGTCAACAGGTAACACGCGCGCACTAAGTAAAAACACATGGAGAATTAATATATTTAAATTGACGCAAAACCTTTTTAAAAAATAACTTACGTTGAGTAGAAATGTTATTTGTATATTTTACTCTAAAGTGCTTCCAAGATTTTTTAATTGCAGAAGCGGAGAGAGCGAGCATGATTTAAAAGCAAAATGTAAATAATTTAAGTGGATATAATGAAAATTAAAACATAACAAAATGATCTTTTTATTATGTATGTATGTGTTGGTATAAATCTGCATAAAAAACAAACACAAAAACTGACATCACACAATACGTTGGATAAGAAAAAGACTTTGACACAATTTTAGCCAGTATTAACAGTTATTGTGCTCTCATAAACAAAGTAATATTTTATGATTTGAACGACACATAAATTGTTAATATTTTGATTAACTTCTGTATGAAAGCTAATTCAACTAAAATGGTAAAAAAAGAAATCAAAATATTTTTATTATTTCAATTTTTTTCTATAGAACTACAGACCAGTGTTTCAATAAAGGTGATAATTATTTCAAAAGTTCACGTTTAAGCTTGCATGTATGTTCGTTTCAATGTCAAGTTTTGTAAATTGTCAATACGTTTACTTACATTGTCTTCAGTGTTCTAGGAACAATTAATGTTCATATGGTTGTGTTTGTGGTTTTAGTTGGCGTTTAAAATAATTTTGTATACAAAATTATGCCATTGAGCAAATTTAGACTACAAAACGTGTAGGTGATTTATTTTAAAATGATACTTCTAATAACTTACTTATTGAAATGCTTTTTATAGTACCCATGTTTTAGCATAATCCTGAATATGAAAACGAAGACCGTCTTGACTGTTTGTCAGATTCAATCAAACTTGTTTCTTTTGAAAGTTTTAAAATATATATTCATTCACGTATTCTTAATGATCAGTTTTTATTCTTTAACAATTTAATTTTTTAAGGATGCAGGAAATGTTATAACTTAAAGATAAGTGCTAACGGTTTTAAGCTTCCTCGTTTTGCCTACTGTAATAATTACTTAGTCATCTTTTTCTAATTGAAGGACATTGTCGTTGTTGAATGTTCATATTTGAATGGTACTGAAGAAATTACATTAACTTTCAACTGTAATTTACCTGTTTAAAAATTAGTGGTAGATAGCACAAAAATAAAGAATTCCGTAAAAAATACAAGTTTTAACTATAAATCCTTTATATACACACATTAACTAAAAGGATGTTCATTAAAATACTCATCGCACGACAATATAAATTTATTTTTTATGCTATGTCTCAAATATATAAAGGATTTATAGTAAGAAAACTTGTACAGTGTGCTTGCAAAATTTCAGCTCGATTTGATCATGGGAAAAGGGTTACTAAAACATGTTTAACATACTGCGCACCGCGATACATATTGCAATTAATAGCATTTACATTTATAGTTCGGGAAAATATTTTTAAAAATTATCGTCAATGTAATAAGTAACGCACAGCGCAACAGGAAATTATTAAAAAGTTCGTTCAATATAATACACAACGACCATTCTAGAACAATAAATAACATGTTACATAGAGATAAATAGAGATAATCTAAAAATTAATTAATTTATTTACAGTGCTTTTGATCTTTCTGAAATTTTAATACAACATTTATATCATCGCCACGAGTCTGCTTGCAAAATTTCAGCTCGCTAGCATACGAGGAAGAGGGATACAAATCGATCCCAAGCTTTTTCGGCAAGCAAGGCCTCAAACAATCAAACAGACGCCACGATTTAATATAAATGATTTTTAAAAAAATATATAAAAGATTTAAATTAAATATCAATCACACGTTGATTGTTGAAATTATTACTTATAAATACATATACATACACCAATTAACAAAGAAAATATCAATCTCGATTCCAATTGAAATTAACAGGTGTACAGGTGTTTTTAATTTTACATCCTGCACCGATTTGACCGTGGCCTTAATGTTGTTTTTGTATATGTACTCTGTCTAAATATTATTTTCTTAACTGATTGCCATTAAATTTTAAAAAAGCTATTGAGTACAATTCACACAAACGTTTCTGGATAAGCATTGTGCATAGCATTTCGGTGATTCATTTTGAGATGACTATGTTGATTGATGACGCTGATTGTGCTATAGTTGTGGCTTCCTATATAATAAAAGACAATTTTCTAAGCGGTCAACGATAGCGATTTGTCCCTCAAACTTCTACAGACTCCTAATGCCAAGCACTTGCGGAGCAAAATTAAATCTCATTTACATATTGAATGACGTTCAAAACGAGTTACTTTTGGTGCAGTTTATTTCCAAGATTTTATTTTGAGCAGTGCACGTTGAGATTTGTATTTAAAAAATGTTTTTTTTGGGGTTATTTATTATAACACTGGACAGACCGCGATGTTCGGGGGGAGGGGGGGATAGGATCTCTGTACAGACAGGTGGAGTGGCGGGGAGGTAGTGTCTCTGGACAGGCAGGGGTGGGTAATGTTGTTATAACTATGTATAGTAAATTTGACGTGATACACACATATGACCGGTTGAGAAGGCGGGTCTCTCGACAAACTGCGGTGGAGGTGATTTAGGGTATCGTTAAAGACCGTGGTTTGAGGGGTAGGTAGGGTCTCTGGAAAGACCGTGTTGTGAGAGGAAGGTAGGGTCTCTGGAAACAGCGCTGTGTGGGGGGTAGGGTCTCTGGACAGACCGCGGTGTGGGGGGAGGTAGGGTCTCTGGACAGACGGGGGTGGGTAATGTTTTGATGTCATACCATGAACTTCACAGGTCACCCTAAACTTATTCCCGTTCTTGGACGTGCTTTTTTGCGAGTTGCTTCATATTGCATTAATTACATTGTTATTTGTTACTTTTTTTTGTGCACAAAGTTTGTCTAGATCAATCCATCGGTTCTGTAGGCAGATTTCTTTTTTTTCTTATGTAAGCTGATACAAAAAAGTAATAAATTGGCCCTTGTCCCAAAATGGTTCATATTGTGAAGTTTAAAACCCCTTTGATTTCAACAGTAGTAATGATGTGCATATGTACAAAATTTGGTTGAAATGTCTCAATCCATGTGAACATGTCTGTAATAAAAATCAAGCCCACAACCAGACCATTTATATATATATATACTTTTACAGCCTTTGCATGACCTCCTCACTCTGTACTGGGAACAGGGGCAGATACCACAGGAGTTGAAAGATGACAACATCGTTACACTGTATAAAAATAAAGGAGACAAGAGTGACTGCAACAACTATCGTGGAATCTCTCTCCTCAGTATAGTTGGAAAGGCCTTCGCCCGAGTTGCATTGACACGCCTGCAGACCCTAGCATCGCGTGTACTCCCAGAATCGCAGTGTGGCTTTCGAGCCGGAAGATCAACCATAGACATGATCTTCTCTCTGCGCCAGCTACAGGAGAAATGCAGGGAGCAACATATGCCTCTATACATCGCGTTCGTCGACCTAACTAAAGCTTTTGATCTTGTCAGCAGAAGCGGCCTTTTTCAGATCTTAGTAAAAATAGGCTGCCCTACACATCTGCTTAACATCATCAAGCAATTCCACGAAAACATTCAGGGCACAGTGTGCTATAACGGTGCCACCTTCGAGGCTTTCCCAGTAAGTAGTGGAGTAAAGCAAGGCTGCGTGTTGGCACCTACTCTTTTCGCAATATTCTTTTCCATCTTACTCCAGTATGCCTTCAAGAACAACAGCGAGGGGATATACATACACACCAGAGCTGACGGGAGATTATTCAATATTGCCCGTCTTAAAGCCAAGACCAAAATAAGGAAGATTTTGCAGCGCGAGCTCTTATTTGCAGACGACGCCACCTTAATATCCCACACAGCAGACGGCCTGCAGTACCTTGTATCCAGCTTCTCCGCTGCCTGCAAAGAGTTTGGCCTGACCATAAGTATAAAGAAAACCAACATTATGGCACAGGATGCTGCCTCTCTCCCGACTATCACCATTGACGACTGCAACCTGGATGCTGTTGACAGTTTTACTTATCTGGGATCAAACATCTCGAGCAACCTCTCACTGGAAGATGAGATAAGTAGCAGGATAGGGAAGACAGCAACTGTTATGGCTAGACTGTACAAAAGAGTCTGGTACAATGCCAAACTCACAGCAAGGACTAAGCTGCAGGTATACCAGGCCTGCGTACTGAGCACACTCCTCTATGGATGCGAGTCTTTGACCACCTATACCAGGCATGAAAGAAGGCTCAATAGCTTCCACCTCAGATGCCTGCGCCGCATCCTAAACATCAAATGGCAAGAGAAAGTCCCCAACACAGAGGTCCTGGCTCAAGCAAGCATGAGTAGTATTGCAGCAATATTAAGCCAAAGACGCCTCCGTTGGCTTGGACACGTCAAGAGGATGCAAAGTGGTCGCATACCCAAGGATGTGCTCTACAGCGAGCTGGCGACAGGGAAAAGGTCGGTTGGTCGGCCAAGTCTCAGATACGTGGACATATGCAAGAGAGACATGAAAGTAGCCAACATTGATATACAAAACTGGGAAAACCTGGCAGAGGATAGGTCCATGTGGCGGGCTATAGTGAAAGAAGGATCACTAAGAGCAGAGGAGCAAACTAGGGCAGAAGCAGTCGGGAAAAGAGCGAGGAGAAAGGCCAGGAAACACTGCCCCACTGCTTTCGTGTGTGTGTCATGCAGAAGAGACTGCCACTCAAGGATTGGTCTCATCAGCCACACAAAGAGCTGCAGACAATAAAGATAAATCTATCGTCTTTCGTAGACGGACAGATGCCATACAATATATATATACTAGCAAAGTACCCGCGCTTATCTGCGGTAAATTAAGATTTTAGTAAGCGGTTAGAACACGCGTAACACAAATTTAAAACACCAATTCATTTCAAAATGGATCATGATGATATAATACATATATTAACTTCACCGTCTTGTCTGTCTTGAGTACGGCATTCTGTGAGCGGTTTGCGCAGTAACTATAAACTGTAACTGTTGTTGCGAGTTGTAACTGAAATGCCAATTTGCCAATTCAAAAAAATGTGAAAACTAAAAACTGAAAATGAAAACTAAAAACTAAAGATTACTAAATTACTTAAAAGCATTATGTGATTATATGTATTTTGTTTATCTTGAACTTTGGAACTTGAAATTACTTATTTAATGTAATTATTTTACATTTAATAATTTAATATGAGCATGTCATCATTGTCATGATTATAGTAATTAACTGTTGTAATGAACAGTCAAGTAACTCGATTCACACACACACACACACACACAGACATACTTTCATTTATATACATACATATATGTATATATATATACATATATATATATGTATGTGTATATATAAATTAATAAATTATTTGCATACGTTTAGATGAGTGTGTGTGTGGTTGTGTGTGTATTGTGAAGTATATTAGTATATTTCTTTAAATTGCTAAGGCTAGGCTTAATGTCCTCTGAAAGTCACGGGACTAATAGTTTATTAAAAAATGTTTTTAAAAAAACGAATTTTGAAGTGATTTTAAATGATATGAATTTACACAACGCAGGAAATACTTAGCCTTATCACAACTATTCACAATGTGTGAGCAATTAAACAGCGCTGGTTTTCTGTATTAAATACGGAAGCCAGAGAACAAATCAGATAAAGAAGCTCCTTAAACAATTGTGCACATTTAACGACTAAACGCTAAATCAAAAAGAATATTGCAGAAAAGCATGACTTTACAAATGCACTATACATAACTTTTACATCAAAGAGGATAGAAATAAGAAAAAAACACATGGGGCATAAACAATGAAGCAAACATATAACTTAATGCCCTACCTATATGAAACATTTTATTATATTTATTAACGATTTTTTTTCTTTCAATTGCCTTTTGAAACAATCGTTAAAACGCTAATAATACAGTCTGAACCATAGTTAAATAAAACAACCCCGTAAAAACAAAGTTTTTGACTATAAATCCCATATATATGAGACATAACTAAAAGTATTGATTATGTGCAAACGCGACAAACATTTACAGGCTGAAACTGAAATTATCTCCCCTGGCCTTAATACTGGGGGCGGGGGACACTGACGGGTGACGTCAACGCGTTAACTCAACTTCAGGTGGTTTACATGGTTAAAACACGAGATGTGTTCACCGGTGGCTGGCGTGAAGTCAAGTGACCCGTAAAATGTAAACAATAGCAACCGCAACATATATTTTATATAGATAATCTAAACATGCATTAATTTAATTACGGTACGTTCGATCGATCTGAAATTTAGATACAATGCATTGTTAGGTTCCACGGGTCCGTGTGCCAAATTTTAGCTCGATGGCTTTACGGGAAGTATGTTATTCTTGACTTTTGTTTTTCCGCCTAACGACGAACGACAGAGAGAGACGGCGATGAAGTTAATATAAGGGATTTAATAAAACAAACCCGTAAAAACAAAGTTTTTGACTATAAATCCCTTATATATGAGACATAACTAACAGTATTGATTATTTTCAAACGCTACAAACATTGACAGACTGACACCGAGTGATGTCCCTTGTCTTTAATAAATGGGGTTGGGACGTGAGGGGGTGTCGGCACGACGGCCGGCGTCAACTCAAACTCACGTGGAAGTGGAAGAAAAAAACAATAACAAACCGTGAATTCGAATTACATACCTCATATAAGGATAAACTAAAAATGCATTAATTTAATTACGGTACGTTCGATCGATCTGCAATTTTGATACGATGCATTGTTAGGTCAGACGGGTCCGTGTGCCAAATTTCAGCTCGATCCAATCACGGAAAGAGGGTCATTTTCGACTTTTGTTTTTCCGCACGCCCGCCCAGCCCATGAGATGATGAGATGATGAGACGGCCGCGAAGTTAATATAAGGGATTTAAAAATGAAATTACTTCGTATTTTTCAAAAACAAGATAAATATTTTTTTTAAAAATATTATATACAAAAATAGTATGTCTTATGTCTAAACCACGGATGGCCAGACCTGTAGTAACTGAGAGCCACTTTATACATATTCAAAAATGTTGATAGCCGCATTGAGACATTATCGCTCACGTCTCCACAATTGTTCCCTTTAAACTGCGCTTCTGCGCAGATATCTGACCGACACTGCCGAACAGTTTAGGATAACTGCTCAGCAAAATTGTGTAAAAATATTGCACACAGAATGGATGATGTGCAACTTTGCACACGAGTTTTTTACTTTGCATATGCACCAACGATTTTTAGAGGGAACATTTTTCCCCACTTGCAATGAAAAATTCCTTTGGTGATTTCTTGTACACAATTCTTGTTTTAATTTGAATTTAATTACTTGAACATTTCAACTGTTTTAATCATAAACATGTATTGAAGAAATATATGCGTTACAGGTACTCATTTAACAAACATTTAAACATGAAAATTAATGAAAAGAAACAAGTTGCATTAGACTCACTGTGAACATTAATTGTTATGATTCTGCGAAGAAGTCTTTGAACTAGCAAGTTTCTTTAAATCTGGTCGGTAGCTAGTAGTAGTGGTGAGAATAAGTTCTGTCAGTTGGTGATTACTAGTTACTGCTCGATTTTTTTAATTTAAGAACTTCATTGTGGAGTACAAAGATTCACAGCAGTAGGTTGTTCCGAAACTGGATAAAAGTCGATAACAATATTTCTTAAGTTGAGGATACTTTACTTCTGGCATGAACTTCCAGAAATCCATCACAGATTGTGATTTGTGAATCATCGCAAAATCCTGATTTTCCTGTAACTCTGACAGTTCCATTTCAGCAGCAGAAGTTTCCATAACAATGTTGATAGGAAGCTGGAAACCATTTGGATTACTTCTATCATGAATGGATTTATGAGAAAAGTGGAACAGGATTTTAGTTGCAACAAGTCAATAAATATGGCTTGAAAATCTTCCAGTAATCCTTGTAACATATATCTTTATACATCACGCTTTATAAGTTGAATTCCACCCTCAGAGTGGGAGCTAACTCTATTCTGAACACGAGGAAAGTGCTTAAACTCCCATGACATGATATCTCTTTGAAGTATCTGTAATTTCTTAGGAAAACTAAAAACAGTCTGTATAAAATAGGAAATTAGCTGATCCTTTCCTTGGAGCAAAAGGTTCAGAGTTTGTAGATGCTGTATAATGTCAGTTAGAAATATCAAATCGTCCATCCAGCTTCGCCCACCAGCTATGAATAAGACTTACCTTTTTCTGAAAGGAAAGCAGCATTTGGTTCAAGCATGTCTACACATATATTTAAAACAGTGCTGGTAGATGGCAACTGGTTTGTCTTTGATATCTAGCTCACCAATGAAGTTTTTAAACTGCCAGTGATTCTTTGCACTTGAAAGAATTAAATTCACAATTTGTAGAACCATAATCATTAGTATTTCGAATTTAGCATATTTGGATGCAAGATTTTCTCTGTGAATGATGAAGTGTACAGGAAGGATGTCCGGATATTTTGGTTTTTTCGAGAAAAGCTCAATCAGACCTTCATTTTTACCAAGCATTGACCATACTCCATTCATTGCCACACTTACAAGTCTATTTAGTGGTACACCAGCATAAATCAGTATTTTATCTAGGGCATTGTTTACATCAATTCAGCGAGTGGTATCTTTCAGTGCCTCCAAATTTAATAGCTCTTCATTTACAGCCACGTCTACTGAAACATAACGAACTTACAACGCAAATTGTGGTGTATCTTGAATATCTGTTGATTCATCAAGCGCCAAACTTAATGCTACACAGTTCTTTAAATCGTTCCTCATTTTTCCTTCAATATCAGCTTTAATGTCTGAAGTAAGTCTCGCAGTGGTATTGCATGACATCGGAATTTGTGTTATCAGTCGACAAAATATGGAATTATTTAAATCTAATATTGAAATTACTTCTTCGATATTTTTATTGATAAAGTCCTCATCAGAATAAGGTCGATTACCTCGAGCAATATTCCAAGCGAAACATAATTTGCCTCAGTTGAAGTGACACCTTCTTTGCTAAAAGCAGAAAGTAGTGTCAACTGCTGACACATCCCAGACTTTAATTCAGCAAATAAAGTAATGGGGGTGAGACTGCAATCAGGCTTTTAAATAGGTAAATTTATAATATTTAAAAAAAAACAACAGGGTATTAGTAGGCCTGACAAGACGTAACACAACAGCGAACGTTTCGGCGAATGTTTTTTTAATTATTATTTCGTGTTATTCGTTTCATGTGTGTACTATTTGTCCGGTGAGGAAGGTTCCTTGCCGAAACGTTCGCTCTTGTGTTACGTCTTGTCAGGCCTACTAATACCCTTTTTTATATTATAAATTTACCTATTTAATTCAGCAAGCTAGTTTTTTCTCACTTAACTCCTCTATGGATACCACAATGCAAACTCTGAATGACTTTTATCAAAGTTACGCTTCAAATTGATAGCTTTGTAATTTGCTAGAGATGTTTGGCAGATGAGGCAAATTGGCTTACCATCTTTATCAATAAATGCAAAATCCTTTTTCTCATACTGGTAGAAAGCTTCTTTTTTCTTCTTTATATTTTCTGTTCCTGCAACTTGTTGCCTTATTTTGTGGATCATTATAGAATTTTGAAAACAGTTTACATCACGAACCAATCGCTCCCTTCAACTTTAAAATTTAAAAAAAAAGTCAACAATATTTTCAACCCTTTGTTTCTGTCCAGATTTCTTTTTAAAAGTGTCATTAATTTTTGTAATTTTAGTGGAAATCATTGCAGGGGTGTTATTATTAATACCACAAAATACTAAACCATTTTAATTATATGGCGAGCAGTCGTGTTTTCCTTGATTCATTCAAAAAACCTAAATCTTTTAATGTTTATAGATTTTTGTTTCATGTTGAGGGGAAAAAAGGTGCATCAAAATACTTTGTATTTTTTTCTGACTGTATTTTATTTCTGGTTGAAAGATATTTCTTCTTAAGCGTGTTCCTATTAAAATTCTTAACACGCAAGAGCCGCATACGGGTCGCGAGCCGCAGTTTGGCCACGGTTGATGTAAAGTCTAAACTATAAGATTGCAATATATATATATTAGGGCTGCGGAAATTAACGATTAATCTCTAGATTAATAGTTAATATTTGTAACGCTATAAATATTGATCTTTTATAATCTAAATATAATCATAGAAAAATTATTATGTTTTTAAAAAAATGTATTTACTTTTAAAATAGTATTATTAAGTCGAGTGGTAAACATTTTTTTTTAATAAGGACCCGCTCTCATATTTTCACAAATCACATAAAGGGGGATACCTTATGGATTTATAGAAGCAGATGTTATAAGTACTTGTGTATACACAAACACATATTCGTAGCTATGAAAAGAAATTGGACAGCCTACTTGAATTTTTAAAGAATTATTTTTAATTTATTTTTTATTTTAAAATTGTTTCATATTGCTTAATATTACAGGAAAACTTGGACAAATATTTCCATAACATCCGCGAATTTGTAGTAGCATAAGTCGCAATGAGTAGAAAAATCGATGCATCTCTTTAAAGGAGAAGTGACTTGGCAATACTCAGCGCCTCCAACTTTATAAATACACTTATCAACTCGAGAAAGAGAAAGTTTACGTTTTTGCTTTAAAAAATATTACACTTTAGCATTGATGAATGTAAGTAGGGAAACTATTAATGTTTTCTATCTTAGCATTTAAAATGCAATGTGTAACCCATTTATTTAAATTATTCATCAGTGCAGATCAACTCAAATAGAATACGAGTAAAGATTAAAGGATTTTGTTTAATTTCATTTGCAGACCCCACATCAATAAAGTCTCAATGAGAAGTTTTCATTTATATATATATATATATATTATATATATATATATATGTATATATATCTATATATATATATATATATATATATATATATATATATATATATATATATTTAAAAGTCTTTGAATTGAACAGATTTTCTAACTTCCCATTCTGACGAAAGTTTGAGTTCGGGAAAAGTTTATTGTCTTTATGTTGCAAAGAGATAACACTTCTCAAAATCGTGTTGATGCATAGATGATTGGATAATTGTGCTGTAATGGTTTGTGAAAAATTATTTTAATTTTAAAAAAGGCAAGTCTTTGGCCAACAAAATTGATTCACTCTTTTTTGTCGGTTGCACAAAAACTAGCCACGCGTTTTCTTTTTCATAATCGTAACAAAGTTAACTGAAGTCATTAGACGTGACAAAACCTATTGGCATGTCTCAGGGGAAAAACATTAGCAAAGTGTATCAATGTCGTTGATGTGTTAGCTTGACTTAATCACAGGAGAAAGGGAAAATTCGCTGACGTATGTCCTAGTGAGTTTTATGAAGTTATAAATTAGCCATACGGATTTGCACATAGTGTACTATATTTTGTCAATTTATAAATCTCAGCAATTTTCTTTTTGTCATAATCAATTTATATGAAAATGAACATAAGGCTTTAAGAGTGCAAAGGGATTAGATGTATGTAAAAACGTTTAAAGGGGAGCTACTGGTCTGGACGCGACTTTCGAATTGATTAATCTAAATTGTTAAGTGAAAAGATCAATTTAAAATAAAAAAACGTAAGTATTTTTCGTAATACCCACACAGTTTTAAAAATAGTATATATATATATTTACATATATATATGTATATATGTATATATGCATAGTATATATATATATATATATATATATATATATATATATATATATATAAAACATACATTATTACATATATATATATATATTAATTGTACCCTAAAATTAAAATCTTATTTAAATATCAACCTTATGTAAGCAGCATGGTAGTGGAGAAACAATATATAAAAATGATAAAATGTAATACTGTTTCTTCATTTTTGTATTTCAGAATAAGGATAAACACCACTATGTATGAATGGTTTTTAATACTTTTACTAACCTGTTCTTCACGGACATTATTTTGGTTTACAAGTAAGTTATACATGATAATTTCTTAAGAACTCAGTACATAAAGTTAACATTTAAAATATATTGATTTGTATATATCTAATAGCGTACCCGTTCGAGCATTGCAACGATTACTGAAGAAAGGAAATCCAAAGAAAACTCGTTAAGATAACGTTTAATTTACATAGTGTCATTTGTATAAACATATTGTTAAAGATGAATGTATCTCTGATTGAGCTTTATGCCTTAACACACCTTCCATCGTAGTGAAAGCCTTGGATACTCTTTTGCAAAGGAAACTGGCAAACTTTCTGTGAAAATAAAGTGTCAATGATTGCATGGGTCCCAAAATCTCTTTTTTTTATTTTTCCTAATATGAGATATATGCTTATTATTTTTAAACATTGGCTAATTTGTAAATAAATCGTTCTTGACAAAAAGTGGAACATAAAAATTGATAACCCGTATTAAAATAATATAAATCCTTAAACGCCCCATTTCCCTTCCTTTGGGGCCGGGACTCTAAACCTTTTTCATAAACGTTTCAGACTTTAACCCTTATCAATTTTACACAAACTTGACTAACAATGAAACATTTATCCATAAGGATCAAGTTTGAAATCTAAATGCGCTTGAATTTTACATCTTGACCTGATTAAATCCCTGGGGTTTACAAGTTGCAATCTTTTAAAATCCTTTATACTAACCTCACCGCCGTCTCTCTCTCTCTCTCTCTCTCTCTCTCTCTCTCTCTCTCTCTCTCTCTCTCTCTCTTTCTCTCTCTCTCTCTCTCTCTCTGTCTGTCGTTCGTCGTCGGGCAGGCGGGCGGGCTAAAAAACAAAAGTAAAAATGACACTTTTCCCGTGATGCAATTGGGCTGACATTTGGCACATAGACTCGTGTCACCTAACAATGCGTCGTATTAAAATTTCAGATCGATAGAACCTTAATGCATTTTTAGTTTATCTCTATAAAACATATGTAATTCAAATTCAAGGTTAGTTATTGTTTTTGTTCCACGTGGCAGTTCAGTTCAAGCGTTAACGCAACCTATCGATGTACCGGTGTGCTTTTGTTTACATTTTACGTGTCACGCTGAGCTCGGTCCAGCGATCGGTGACTAGACCTTTCCCCTCATCCAACCCCCCTCCAACCCCCTCCCCCGTTATACATTCAAGGGGGGTTAAGGCAGATTCAGTCTGTAAATGTTTGTCACGTTTGAACATGGTCAATACTTTAAATTATGTCTCATATATTAGGGATTTATAGTCAATTTTTTTTTAAAAACCCATTATATTAACTTCACCGCCGTCTCTCTGTGTCTCTCTGTCGTTCGTCGTGGGGTGGTCGGAAAAAGCAAAAGTCACAAATGACCCACTTCCCGTGATGCCATCGAGATGAATTTTGGTACACGGACCCGTGTCACCTAAAAATGTATAGTTTTAAAATTTCAGATCGATCAAAGGTACCGTAATTAAATTACTGCATTTTTAGTTTATCTATATAAAACTATATGTATAAGTCGCTATTGTTTACATTTTATGGTTCACTTGAATTCACGCCAGCCATCGGTGAACACATCTCGTGTTTTAACCAGGTGGAATTGTCTCAGTTTCAGGCTGTAAATGTTTGTCGCGTTGGAACATAGTCAATACTTTAAATTCTGTCTCATATTTAAGGAATTTATAGTCAAAAACTTTATTTATTTTTACTGGGTTGTTTTTTTCAGGGTTGTTTATTAATTAAATCCCTTATAGTAACTTCGAAATCTTGTCGGTTGGTCGTGAGGGCGGAAAAACAAAAGTAAAAAATGACCCACTTGCCATGATGACATTGAGCTGAAATAGACTCGTGTCACCTAACAATGCATCATATCAACATTTCAGCTCGATCGAACGTACCGTAATTAAATTAAAACATTTTTAGTTTATCTCTATACACCACATGTAATTTAATTTTACAGTTTGTTATTGTTTTTGTTTCACGTGACAGTTCAGTTCACGCGTTGACGCCACCCATCGATGTACCGGCGTGCTTCTGTTTACATTTTAAGTGTCACGCTGAGCTCGGTCCAGCGATCGGTGACCAGACATTTCCCCTCTTCCAGCCCACTCCTCGTTATATAGCAAATGGGATTTAAGGCAGATTCAGTATGTAAATGGTTGTCGCGTTTGAACATGATCAATACTTTTAATCATGTCTCATGTATAAGGGATTTATAGTGAAAAACTTTGTATTTACGGGTTGTTTTTTTATTTAAATCCCTTATATTAACTTCACCCCCGTCTTTCTCTGTCTTGGCTTCGTGGTCGGTCGGTCAGGAGGGCTGAAAAACAATAGTAAAAGATGACATATTTTCCGTGATTTTTTCCTAAAATTTGGCACCTAAGACTCGTGTCAAGTAACAATGCATGGTATCAAAATATCGGATCGATCGAATGTATCGTAATTAAACTAATGCATTTTTAGTTGATCTACATAAAACTATAGTAGCGGTCGCTAGTGTTTACATTTACGGGTCACTATACTTTGACCAGCCATCGATGACCACAACTCGTGTTTTACACAAGGAGGATTTCATTCAGTTTTAGGTTATAAATGTTTGTCACGTTCGAACACAATCAATACTTTAAGTTATGTCTCATAAATGAGGGAAGTATAGTCAAAAACTTTGTTTTTACGGGGTTGATTTATCTCTCTTTAATTACCATATTTAAGTCATATTTATATGTTGTTCGGCTACATTAAGTTAGGAATTGATGAAACAGTTTAACAATCTTTTGCTTTTATTGAATAACCCATGAAATCGAATAAAAAAAAATCATATATAAGAATCATCATTACGCATACTATATTGAAGATATAATGATGTAACTTATTACTGATGATCCTTAGGTCATTATTTATGTTTTGAAGAGAGCTTTTTCATGAAACAAAATACTTTTTAAAATGTCCTACATCCTTGGGCGTCATGAAAAATAATTGTATACATATATAGTGTTTAAAATCCTTATATATTTTTTTCAAATTATTCAAAAGAGATACAATTAAAAATTCTCTTAAGAACCTATAAAATGATGTTAGATTTACATGTGCCAAACTTTTGTTCACAAATGATTCACCGTGCACTGTTTTGAAAAAACAAAAACACAAATAACGAAGAAAAAAACTATAAAACCAATATTTGATCAAGATGCCATTCAAATGTTTAATTAAATTGTCAGAAAACTGTCATTTTTATTATTTAAAATAGTGTAATTAATTTGACATAGCAAAGAGTGTAAAATAATCTGTGTAACATTTTAATAAATTGAAATTTCAAGGACACCCCCCCCCCATATCCATTGCCCATGCAACAGAAGTTGTTTAATTTCATCCCAAGTAGGATTGCACTATGAACAAATCTGGACGGCAATATGCGCGAACATAAGTCATTGCATCCTGTGCGTATTCATGTAATAGCTTCGGATTTCCTGTGAATGTAGCTGGCAGTATGACCATTTTTCCCAGTTCATTTAGATTCTCATCACCAGCTTTAGCGTTGCCTAAATGAATATACTCTTCTGATCCCAGTTTGTTTAGATTCAATCGAATTAAGAGCAGTCGTTCGGTCTCGATTTTTGCATACATGTCGACTAAATACTGATGGAACAATTGCGGACATATTAAAATTTGATTGACTTGCTTTTGACGAGTCATCAACCGATATGAATAGTAATTGATGGAACTGACTTTCTTATTTGTCTCAATTGTTTGTAGATTATTTCTTTTTGATGTTAAAAGGATATCCAAGTTTCCTTAAAATAATAACAGGATATTGCAAATCATATGAGTGATGAGTTTCAGATACTCGCTGAACATTACCGTCTCTGCGATGAAGAACTATATCACTCAAGTTAAATTCTTCAACAACTATGACAATCGCCACTTCATTAATTGTTAGTGCGTTGTATTGTTTCTCGTGTCGGACGGCTTGTGTTTTGTCAGTTGTAATAACAACAACATAGTCATCAGTTGGCATTCCCTTAACTGCCGTTCTGAAAAGTCTAACTAATTGTTTGTGTTGATCGAAAAAAAGTATTGTATACAGCAACAATTTCGCGTCTATTGATGGTTTGGTATTGACATCGTTGATCAACTTGAACCTCTTTGTCCCCATGATATAAATTTGAAGAAATGTGTGATCTGAATCTGAAAGTTGTAGAAGAGACCCAACACGATGATAAGCGTGTCCTTGTATTTTGAAAGTTGGAATGTAATTATCACGTATGCTTTCTGTTGCACCAAACGATGTCATTTGGAAAAATGCATTGTAGATCCGTATGCATATTTGCTCAAAAATCTTTCTACTGGATTGTGTCACCTGATACCAGCGATGATACCAACGATGATACCAACGATGATACCAACGATGATACCAACGATGATACCAACGATGATACCAACGATGATACCAACGATGATACCAACGATGATACCAACGATGATACCAACGATGATACCAACGATGATACCAACGATGATACCAACGATGATACCAACGATGATACCAACGATGATACCAACGATGATACCAGCGATGATACCAACGATGATACCAACGATGATACCAACGATGATACCAACGATGATACCAGCGATGATACCAACGATGATACCAGCGATGATACCAACGATGATACCAACGATGATACCAACGATGATACCAACGATGATACCAGCGATGATACCAGCGATGATACCAACGATGATACCAAAGATGATACCAACGATGATACCAGCGATGATACCAACGATGATACCAACGATGATACCAGCGATGATACCAGCGATGATACCAACGATGATACCAACGATGATACCAGCGATGATACCAACGATGATACCAACGATGATACCAACGATGATACCAGCGATGATACCAACGATGATACCAACGATGATACCAACGGTTTAGGCCGTAAATGCAATTCTGGCAGTTTCACTTTTCCACCTGCGCAGCACATTACTGGAGTTTCATATATGGATTTCAATGCTCTTCAAAAATTGCATATTTTGTCCATTTTTCCAATATTGACACATTGATAAAGACTGTAATCAAAATCAGCATATTAATGGAACGCATAAAGATTCAAATCATTCAGCAGAGTCCGGCTGGATTGATTTTTTTCATTATCGATGTGTTCGTTATCTTTCTCTCCGTTTTTCAAGTGTTTCATTTGATCGAACTTGAGCATATCGTACTCGTTTACCTTCCAATCTTGATCCACTTTGTTTATTTTTTGGAGAAGAACGAGCTTGAAAATTTTGTAATTGAACAGCTACTAACCGTGCTTCCGGTTACTCATCTGTTTCTGAAGCTTTTAGTTTATTTTTCTTTCTTGCTTCAGATGTAGACCGACTAATACATTTTCGTTTAGGGGCATGATTAATTATTGTATAACTCGCATAAGATTCACGCCATGCAGGAAAAAAGTCATTCTGATGACAGACGTACACAATAATGCGGCCGTTCAACAAAGGTGTATTTTATTGTTTACATACCGTTAGCCTAGAACGAATCAGGAATTTGCGAATCTTAAACTTTTGAGAATATAAAGAAAACGGGCGAAAGCGTGGTACGCATTCTATAAAATGTCATAAAAGATTTACAAAAATAAGCTCTAACCCAAAGATGGTGTAAATGAAACTAAATTTTGTTCAGACTTCTCGTCCATGAGGGGCATTCACTGATCATGGTCGGCATCTATAATTCCTCCAAGGACATAGGTCACCTACTAGAGACCTCCAGGCATCTCTATCCTGTGTCAGCTTCTCCATGATCTTCCATTCATGACATTTCTCTTTATGTCTTCCTCCAACTCTCGGCGCCAAGTGTTTCTTGGACGGCCTCTTTTCCGCGTACCCTGGGCGTTTCATTTCAGGGATTGCCTTGTTGTACTAGAAGTAGGTTTTCTTAATGTATGACCAATCCACCTCCATTGCTTCTGAAGAATGTCTTTCTCAATTGGCTTCTGTTTTGTCCGCTGCAAAAGATCCCGGCTGATGATTTTGTCCGGCCAATGAATTCTTAGAATCCTTCTTAGACAATTGTTGATAAACGACTAGATTATGGTCAGGTTTAAGGCCGTTTTTCTCCACGTCTTGGCTCCATACAGCAGCACATGTTTCACCATAGCATTAAAAATCGTTACTTTTAACTTGCTGCTTAAGTTGTTGGCGAACCACATATTCTTGAGATGTTGAAAGGCTGCTATTGCTTTTCCGATGCTTATTTTGACATCAGCATCTGTACCACTTTGTTTATTTACAATACTGCAAAAGTAAACACAACTGTCCACCTCCTTAAAGGTTCTCCTTCAAGCATGATGTTTGATTTACTGGTGGCATTAAACTTCAGGACTTTACTCTTCCATTTGTGTATTTTGAGACACATGCTAGCAGAAGTGGCTACAACAATGTTTGTTTACTCCTGCATCTGGTGTTGGGTATGTGCACGAAGGGCAATATCATCAGCAGAGTCAAGATCATCAAATTGATCCCACAAAGTCCATCGGATGTGTAAATGTTTTTATCACCCACACAATGGCTAACAGGAACAGGAAGGGTGACAGCAAGGAACCTTGTCTCACACTAGTCTTCACCTGGAAAGTATTTGTCATCTGCTGACCATGGACAACTCGGCAATGTATTCATTCGTAAGTGTTTCTGATTATATCAGTAATCTTCTGTGGCACCCAAATTTCTGAGCAATCTCCAAGGGTTTGCCAGTCCACACTGTTGAAGGCTTTTTCATAGTCAACAAAGTTGTCATAGAAAAGCGATTTCCATTATATTAACTGCTCTAGAATAATGCACAGTGTCGCTAAATGTGCAGTGTAGGATCTGTTGGTGCGAAAACCAGCTCTTTGGTCCCGCATCAGAGGGTCTACAGCAATTGTTTTCTGTTAAGTAGTACACGGTTGAAAACCTTTCTTTTGATGGAAAGCAATGTGATCCCTCTGTCGTTCGAGCAGGAGCTTAAATCCCCATTATAGTGGATCTTGATAAGGTATCCTTCCTTCCTATCGGAAGGAACTTGCTCTTCTCTCTATATATTCATAAACAGAGGCTGTAGCATTTCCACACTGGTTTCCAAGTCCGCCTCAAGTGCCTCTGCCATCGGGTTCTACAGCCTTTCAATTTATATGTTGTTTAATGGCCCTACAAATATCTTCTTTAGTCTGTTAGGACGTCATTATCAGTTGGTCACATATCTGGTGGGTTCTTTGGTTTCGGCCTGCTTAAAATCTATTCAAAGTGCTCCTTCCATATCCCTCTTTGTTACTCTTCAATTGTTATGGTGTTTCCCATTTTCTCCTTCACTGGTCTCTCTACCTTTCTAAATTTCCCAGACAGCGTCTTAATTGTATCAAACAGTTCCCTCATGTTCCCCCGATGAGCTGCATCTTCTGCTTCTTTAGAAAGTTTATCAATAATTTCCTTCTTGTCCCTCTTGATGCTTTTCTTAACTTCCTTATTTGCATCTGCATACACTTTCTGGGAGATGCTTTTCTGCTCTCGGTTGCGGCTGTTATTTATTTCTGTTTTCTTTCTTTTCATTTCTTCCATTTTACTCAGTGTACCTGCTGTTATCCATTATTTGTGTGTCCGTTTCCTGTTTCCTAGCACTTCTTGGCATGTTGACTAGACTGTTTCTTTCACGCTTTGCCACTTTCCTTCAGTGGTCTCGTCTTCGAGTATTTCGCGTATGGATTGGATCTCATTGGATATTGAGATCTTGAATTCTTCCTTTTTGACCATGTCCTTCAACAGGGAGGCAATATACCCAGACATATATAATGGTTGCTCGGTATAATGTCTTTTTAGCTTTAATTTCAGCCTGGCCACAAGAAGATGGTGATCTGAGGCAATACCAGTTCCCTTCTTTACACGTGCGTCTTGGAGAGATCGCCTGATTTTTTAAAAATGCATACATGGTCTATTTGGTTCATCGTTCTCATGTCCTGTTTGACACATGTATCTTTACGTATTTTCTTGAGCTGGAAAATAATACCGCCTATGAACAGATCGGCTGTCGCACAAAGGTACGCAAATCTCTCTCCATTGTCGTTCCACTCGCCTATCCCTTGCTTTCCCATAACCTCTTCATACCTTGTATTGTTACTGCCAATCTTGGCATTTAAGTCTCCCATGAGGATGACGATGTTCCTTCGTGGGCGACCCTGGACTATGGAGATTACTCTATTATATCATTCTTCTTTGTCTCCTTAATCGCTTTCAATAGTTGGTGCGTAGCGTTGGATGATATATAAGTTGAGTCTACGTTTCTTTGTCCGAAAGGTTGTTACGAGAATTCTAGGTAAATGCGCCTCTCAAGCAATGAGTGCTACTTGTTCTGCCCTTGATAGCATCATGGCAATACCCACGGTATTTGGTGCATCGTCTTCCTCATGTCCCGAAAATAACACCAACTCTCCCTAGATTAATCTCTTCTGGCCCCATCCAGTCCATCTTGATTCACTGATTCAAAGAATGGTAAGCTTATAGCTCCTCATCTCAGCTGCTATTTGTGCAGCCTAACCAGCCTCATACACCCTGCGGACATTCCAAGTTCCAATGACGGTGTTAGTCCTGATAGAGAAAATGGTTGTCGGCCTAATAGTTTCCAGATTTTGGCTTTCACTGTTAGGCGTCATATTTTCCTCCTCAAGAAATCCATCCTCTCCCAGGACTTAAAAGCATTGTGTTGCTCTATTTTTGGTGTTTTTGTAACTATGTTTCTTTTACACGGCATGGTTGTTGGCCTTGCGCACAACCACTTTGGGGGGGGGGTGCCCCGCTAAGCTCAATGGGTAGCTGCCTTTTTTCGGTTTGGGTTCCTAGCCTTTGTGGATCCCTCAACTTCCTACAAAGCAGTAGGGCTGATTTTGGTCCGCCCCGGGTATTTTATTCCCCAGTACCCTCCATATCTGGTGCGCATTCCCCAATCCGTCCCTGGGGAGGCACTCGATGGAAGATCAGCATCTCTGCCCGAGACCCAGTAGCTTACACGCAAATTATTTTAAACAACTTTAAGGGCCCGCATGCCCAATCGGTGCAAGATGTAATGTTTGAAAATAATTAAAATTTTGATCATATTAAATATGTGATTACAATTTTTTAGACCATTTCACAGAATGGGGGTTAAAAGCTTAAAAGTTTACGAAAAAATAATTGGTGCCCCCAGCCCTAAGGTATGGCGATTATATGATAAATAATATATATTTATATTAATATTGACTATCAAGTTTTTATATACCAAGTTTGGTCAAGATACACCCATTTACCCATTTGATAATGCTTAACCAATTTTTATATAGCAAAAACGACATTAAGGACCCCTCTGGAACAATTGAAACAAGAAATAAACTTTAAAACACCTGTTTATTTCAATCTTATCACGATAGATATATTTGTCAATATGTTTCAAGATCGTTAAAAAGTATAACGGGAATAAAGTATTTAAAGTTTAAAAAACTATAAAAAAATTTGGGTACCCTTTCCCAGAGGAATTAACATTAGGAATTATATGCCCCATGGTACATTAATATTGTCTATCTAGTTTTTATGTTCCAATTTTTGACTAGATTCATTACTTTTCCAAGTAGCTAACGCTTAAACTAACGTTTATATAACTCATATTAATTTTTTTTTAAAGATTTTGGGGCCCCCATGCCCTTTTGGAGCAAGATTTAAAGTTCTAAACTCCTGTTTATTTCAATTCATTTCTTAAAGGATATATTTATCTATATTTCTCAATATTCACTTAAATTAAATGGGGAATAAAATCTTACAAAATTATGAAAAAAGGCAATTGGGGCCCCCAGCCCTAAAGGAATGTACATTAGAAGTTCATTGCCCTATAGTATTTTAACATGGGCTATTAAATTATAGTTTATTAAGTTTTTCAAGATCCATTCATTTATGGAGTAGCTAACGTTTAAACTAATTTTTATTTAGCTCACATCAGAAAAAAAAACATTATGGTTCCCCGAGCCCAACGAGTTTTAAATTTTGAAAATAAATGAGAAAGTTACCATCCCGAGAGAGTACGTAACAATCTCTCAAAGTTTCATGGTGATCGGATGAATGGTTTATTCAGTTATGAAAGATATGCATACATACTTTCATTTATATATATATATATATATATATATATATATATATATATATATATATATATATATATATATAAATCAAAGTTTGTCTGTGTGTGTGTGCATGTCGTTTATAGCTGACTAAACCTTTCATCCGATCGTCATGAAATTTTTGGAGACTGTTGAGTACCCATCTGGGATGGTAACTGGCAACTTTTGTTTCTAAATTTAACACTTATGGGGCACCGGGAGCCCATAATCACTTATTGCTAATATGAGCTATGAAAATTAGTTTAAGCGTTAGCTACTGTGTTAATTGATGGATCTTAACTAAACTTTGTATATTAAAACTTGTTAGCCAATATTAAAATACTATAGGGCAATAAACTCCTAATGACCATTCCTTCGGGCCTGGGGTCCCAAAATTCCATTTTTCTTAAACTTTAAGAATGTATTCCCCATTTATTTATTAACGATATTGAAAAATAATGATAAATGCATCCATTACTATACATATTGAAACGAAAAGGTGTTTTGAATTTTATGTCTTGCAGAGAATGGGCCCTGAGGCCCTTTGTCATTTTTTGCTTATATGAGCTATATACAATTTATTTTATGCGTTAGGTACTAAGTAAATAAATGTATCTTAAATAAACTTTGTATTCAAAAACTTGGTTTCCCATTTTAAAATACTTAAGGGCACTGAAATTCTAGCCTCAATTTCTTCGGGGTCGGGGCCCTGAATATCGCCCCAAATGTCGTATATGTTTAAGATATGTTTCCCATTCACGTTATAATGATCTTGAGAAATATATATCCATGATAAAACAAAATTAAAATGAAAAAGTTTTTTAAAAATTGAAAGCTTGCACCAGATGTGCCCTAGGGCCCCTTTATTCCGTTTATTTCCTCTGTATTGGCTATATACAAAAAATAGTTTAAGGGTTAGATAATGCGAAAATAACTAGTTTTTGACCAAACTTAGTATATAAAAACTTTAGAGACTATATTAAATTACTATAGGTCAATTAACTTCTAATGTCCATTCCCTCGGAGAAGGGGGCACCAGATGTGTTTTTTTTTACTGAACATTATTAATTGTATTCTACGTTCAATTTTACACGATATTGAGAAATATAGCTTGAGTACAATGGCAAGAAAAAAATAATTAAAGTATCCCTTACTTTGGGGCTGGGGCCCTTAATATCGTTTCTTCTTTTGTATGATATTTAATTATTAATTCATTTAAACTTTTGCTATGAAACTTGCACTTTTTTCCACACTTCCGCGAACGTTTCTGGCATAATAGTTTTTAAAACACACCACTCATTGGTTTATTTAAATTTATTCATTGTTGCTGAGATCGTTGCAACACACGACGGGTCTGCTAGTACATAATATATTATAAAATTATGAATGAGTATTATGTATTTTATATGTCTATTAAAATGTAAGGCTGTTTGTTATTAAAATATTTGAAAGTTACAACTTATTTGTGAATGGTTGAAAAATGTCATTTTCCACCTTACACTAGCTATTTCCCTAGCTATATAGTCAACGCATTTGCTACTGGGTAAATGTCTGTACGTTGATCAACCTTTGTAAATATATATATATATATATATATATATATATATATAATTATATAATTTGAGTGAATACTACGCGGTGTTGATGTCCTATTTATTGTCCATTCCGTAAGGGTCGGGGGCCGGAAACTTTTCTGGCTGAAGACTTTATTCTATCGATTTCACATGATTTTGATAAATATTAATACATATATCAATTTATAGTCCAGATTGCAGTCCCACAACGTAGGATTTAAAAAAAAAGTTCATGGTGCAACGAATCGTTTCATAGCTACGTTATATAAGTGCTACAGTGGTATCTCGTGATACGAATGCATCAATTAAAAACAAATCTAAGTTACGAAAGGCAATTCGAAATATTTTTTTAAATAAAAAATATTTATATTGTTTTTAAAATGCGCAGCTGACAGCACTGGGCATCATGTGACTGCATGCAGTTCGCCACGAACAGTTCTTCTCTCTTTATTGAAAAGAAACTTTTCGAAAAGTTTCAAACTGGTCGTGATGTTGTGAAAGTCAAAGACATTTGCCTGCCCCATTTCATAAACGTTGTATAAATCAAGCAAAATGAAATTTTATCTGATCAAAATTTTGGTAAGAGAATATGTTGGTGGATGATTGAGGCCAAGAAAATGAATGGATAATTAGAAAATTATCAAGCGCAAAATAGTGAGTTTTAAAAAATACTAAAGTTTAACTATTATGTTAAATACTTTTAGTGTAGAATTTTATGTATTTAATGCAAGTGTCTATTTAGCATTGATTAATGCGAAGTTTTTAATAACGTATTATTTTCATATAATTAAGTGTTTCTTACTTTGCTGCCGTAAAGTTTTCTGCTGCCCGTTCTTCTCAGATATCACCTCCTCCGACACTTCTCAGCATCGCATCACTCAAAAGGTAACATTCACTATTGCATACATTGAAGGGGCATGGTGGTCGAGTGATGCGCTCTGCTGCCGTACCGATGTAAACGGGTTCGAATCCACGTGAAGGCAAGTATTTGCTTCCGGGGCCAATGGCGCCTGTGGTGGCGTCGAATCTACGGATATTCAGGTTCACCCTTAGCCACAGAGATTCACCAGTGACGTTAACTCCGATGAGGGTCTCGGCTGGTTAATGTAAGAATCGAAGGACTCTACTATACGTGGTGGAATGAAACAGCAACACTTCGTAATAAATGCAATCTGGATATCTCCAATGGAAAACAATGCATAGTGACAACCTTTAATAGCTTTCAGATCATTCCAAATCACTCACACCTCCATCCGTCTCTCTCTCAATGACTATATCGACACTCAACCCTTAACTCTCTGTCCAATCTTCGTCTCAGACTTTCAGTCACACACACTCGGCAACTCGGCGATGACTGCCCCTCACACACTGTTCTTGGTTATAGAACTCCCTGTCTCGCCCAACCGGTCTGTACCGCCTGGGTCACCCACCCTGTGTCCATTTTGATCGCTTTCATTGCCCGCTGAATACAACTGTATCGTACTCTGATTACACCCCCTCCCCCAAAATACACGTGAACAGGTGTTCATAGCTTATTTACCCAATCTCGCTCTATTTATGCCCAGTCCCCATACCACAACATCTGACCTTGACAGCGCCCCTGAGTCCACCCAGCCCCAAGGTGGTACCTAACACTAGTTAGGGAAATAAATGCGGCTAGGTAATGCGTGGAACCCTCATAGCCGTAGCATGTGAACGCTGCATCACTTGCCATTAGACCATCCGTCATGATCTGTGGACGCAAAAACCTTCTGTATAGAAGGAGCGTCTGTATAAATAAAACAAAACATTCTATTTTCATTTGATTAATTCTGTTTTCCCTATTTTCTATATTTTTTTTATTTTGAAATTTAAAAAAAGTGCGTTGAGAATTGAAATAGGTACTGTAGTATCAAAAATCCTATTACGTTGTCTCTAGTTTTCCATATTTTATTTTTCTGTGTTGTTAATTTGTGACCTGGAACTGATTAGAATTTTATATATAAAACATAGTAAGATATGCGAAAATTCAAGATGCGAATGCCATGCAGAAACAGATTAATTTTGTATCTTGAGGAATAACTGCATTTCATTAATTCCATCACCATGAACGTTTTGGAAGTTATTTAGTATAATACTGCGAAGCGTTTTGTCAAATAATTTTTTTTTCTTTTCGGTTTTTTATATTATGTTTCAAAATGTTGCCACGCCTGACAGGTAAGCTTGTATTTTTAAATATCACATGAAAATGATTGGTTACAAATCAAATTTTTATTAGATTGAAATTTGAAAACAGTTAACTGATAAAGTTCATTGATTTCTCTACGTACATTTCAATTTGAATAGATTCATCATTTCCAAACACATGCAATGATACAAAATGGGAATACTTCAATGGCAGCTGCTACAGTTTTAAGCCAGAAGAAAGAACTTACTACATGCAGTCCTGGCTCGATGCAAGATTAACATGTCAGCGCTATGGAGGAGATCTCGCTAGTGTCAACAGTGAAGAAGAATTAGATTTCCTTACAAAATTGGTAACAATGATTTTAAAATTATATAAATAACAACAATAAATCAATTTAAACCATTTTTTCCCCTCCATTCAATGAAACTTTTAGAATATTTTAATAACTCTCTTTGTGAATTCCCAGTGATCAATTTAGTTGTCTAACTCTATTTCTCTTTCTGTTTCTGTCCCACTTAATCATGTTAATTCCCCCATCCCATTTCCATAAGTGATTATGAAAAAATAAGGTTATTGTTAATTACTATGAGCTTCATTCACTTTAATAGCCCAGTTCAATAGTTCATACCAGCAATTTTAGCCCAGGAAATTCAAATCCATGTGCAAGTATAAGGTGTTTGTGTTTTTGTTTAAATGAAATGAACTATTCATTACAGTTCAGATATTAAGTTCAGAGTTTCAGCATACAATTATTTTGAAAAACAGTTAATGGTGTTCTTCTATAAAAATAATAAAGAGAATATAACGATAATTTATGTCATTTATTATGTTTTAGAAAGTCAATTTAAATATATCTAGCAGAACATGGATTGGCCTGATAAAATTGGGGCAGTCCAACTATACGTGAGTATTTTTACTTCATATGTGTGCCTATATATATATATATATATATATATATATATATATATATATATAATGTATATGTACCAGAAATATAGCAGAAACAAACTGTTAAACTGTACAGCTCTAAAAAATGTTGTACATAAATAAATTATTATATTAATTATTAGTAGACCCGTTGTGCGTTGCAACGATCTCAGTAAAAATAAATAAATTTAAAGAAACCAAGGAATGGTATGTTTAAAAACAATTATGCCAGAAACCTTCGCGGAAGTGTGAAAAAAATTGCATGTTTGATAGTAAACGGATAACTAAATTAATAATTAAATAGCGTACAAAAGTAGAAACGATATTAAGGGCCCTGGCCCCAAAATGCGTGATAATATAGTTTTTTATTGCCATTGTACTCAAGCTATATATTAGTAAATATCGTGTAAAATTGAATAGTGAATACAATCATTTAAGTGCAGTAAAAAATACATTCTGGGCCCCCAGCTCAGAGGAAATGGACATTAGGAGTTCAGTTCCCTATAGTAATATAGGTTCTTAAGTGTAAATTTATTAAGTTTGGTCAAAATCCAGTTATGTTCGCATTATCTTACGCTTAAACTACTTTATATAAAGCTAATATAACAAGAAAATGACATTAAGGGGCCCCCGGCCCATTCGGGGCAAGAGGTCAATTTATTTCAAAAACATGTTCCTTTTGTTGTTGAGCCTTCTCGTCCATGAGGGGCATCTACCGATCATCGTCGGCGTCTGCGATTCCTCCAAGGGCATAGGCCACCTACGAGAGACCTCCAGGCATCTCTATCCTGGGCCAGCTTCTCCAGGATCTTCCATTCATGGCCAATTCTCTTGATGTCTGCCTCCAATTCTCGGCGCCAAGTGTTTCTTGGACGGCCTCTTTTCCGCTTACCCTGTGGGTTCCATTTCAGGGCTTGCTTTGTTGTGTTAGGAGCAGGTTTCCTTAGTGTATGACCAATCCACCTCCACCGCTTCTGGAGAATCTCTTCCTCAATGGGCTTCTGTTTTGTCCGCTGCCATAGTTCCTGGTTGCTGATTTTGTCTGGCCAGTGAATTCTGAGAATCCTTCTTAAACAGTTGTTGATGAAGGACTGTATTCTGGTCAAGTTTACGGCCGTTGTTCTCCATGTCTCGGCTCCATATAGCAGCACAGGTTTTACCATAGCGTTAAAAATCCTTACTTTTAACTTGCTGCCTAAGTTGTTAGAGACCCAAACATTTTTGAGTTGCTGGAAGGCTGCTCTTGCTTTTCCGATCCTTATTTTGACGTCCGCATCTGTACCACCTTGCTTATCTACCACGCTGCCAAGGTAAACAAAACTGTCCACCTCCTCAAGGGCTTCTCCTTCAAGCATAATGGGTGATATACTGGTGGCATTAACCTTGAGGATTTTACTCTTCCCTTTGTGAATGTTGAGACCCATGCTAGCAGAAGTGGCTGCGACAATGTTTGTCTTGCCCTTCTTGCACATACCCAACAACAAATGCAGGAGAAAACATGTTCCTTTTAATTCAGTTTTATTGTGGACATATTTCTCAAGATCTTTAAAAAGTGAATATGAAAAATGTATTAAACATATACGAAAAAAGACATTTGGGGCCCTCGGCCCAGAAGATATTGACATTAGAAATTAAATGCCATTAAGTATTTTATTATACGCTATAGGTTAAGTAGATTTAGCCTTTTAGGGAGGTAGTGCCATATTATCATTATCTCATAGACGCTGATGCAAATATTGTATTAATTTCAATTGTGTTACGATGCAGTGTCGTAGATATATATGAATTTTTTTAGTGACGACAGTGGTAGAGATCTTTTCGAAAAATGTCAACACAGCAGTGGCCTTTTTAAATCCCTTATATTAACTTCGCGGCCGTTTCTCTGTCTTGGGCTCGGCGGGCGGGCGGGCGGAAAAAACAGAAGTCAAAAATGACCCACTTTCCATGATCCGATCGAACTGAAATTTGGCACACGGACCCGTCTGACCTAACAATGCATTGTATCAAAATTTCAGATCGATCGAAAGTACCGTAATTAAATTAATGCATTTTTAGTTTATCCTTATATGAGGTATGTAATTCAAAATTCACTGTTTGTTATTGTTTTTTTTCTTCCAGTTTCACGTGAGTTTGAGTTGACGCCGACCGTCGTGTTTACGCCGACCGTCGTGCCGACACCCCCTCACATCCCACCCCCATTTTTTAAAGACAAGGGACATCACTCGGTGTCAGTCTGTAAATGTTTGAAAATAATCAATACTGTTAGTTATGTCTCATATATAAGGGATTTATAGTCAAAAACTTAGTTTTTACGGGTTTGTTTTATTTTATTTTATTGGATAAAAACAAACAAACATACAAACATCAACTGATCTTTGTATATTAGATATGCGTTTAAATTTATTTATTTCCATTTTTCCACATTGTATTCTATTTATATTGTACATGTGTTAATGAAATTGCGATTTTTTAAAATATGAATCATAACTCGACATTTAATTAAAAACCATAGAGGTAGCGAGTTAATTTAAGTGGAATGCGGTGGCCTATGTCAAATAAACTTACACTTGAAAAAAGTTTACATAAGCTATATATACATACACTATACATTTAAGGCCTTCACAGATTTAACAAAGGCATTTGACCTGGTCAGCCGCAAGGGTCTGCTACGTATATTTGAAAAAAATAGGGTGCCCGCCGCGGCTTCTCTCCATCATCGAGTCCCTCCACACCAGTATGCGAAGCACAGTGCTCTTCGATGGTGCCAGCTCAGAAACCTTTCCAGTTTGTATAGGAGTCAAACTGGGCTGTGTACTGGCTCCAATAATCTTCGGTATCTTTTTCTCGATGCTACTGCGTCATGCTTTCGAGGACTGTTTCGAGGGTGTAAACATTCATACCAGCATGGATGGAAATCTATACAACATCAACCGTATCCGTGCGAAGAGAAAATTGGAAACTGTTTTAATTAGAGAGTTGCTCTTCGCGGATGCCGCAGCCCTTACCTCACATTCAGAGATAGGTCTCAAAATTTTGGTCAATAAGTTATCAGAGGAATGCAAGGATTTTAGTCGAACGATAAGCCTAAGAAAGACCAACATTATGAGACATGGAACAGACTGCTTCCCAGCAATCTCCATTGAGGGAAACACCTTGGTTGTCGTCGAGGATTTAACTACCTTGGCAGTAACATCACAAGCACACTCTCCCTGGAAACGGAAATTGAAACCAGAATCGACAAGGCTGCATCATTAATGGCTAGGCTGAATAAAAAAGTGTTGAACAATAAACAGCTAACTGATAGGACGAAAATCAATGTGTCGAGGCCTGCGTGCTCAGCACGCTCCTCTATGGCAGCGAGTGCTGGACGACCTATGCCAAACAAACAAAGCAACTCAACATATTCCACTTACGATGCTTTCGCCGGATTCTGAACATCATGTGGCAGGATAAGATCACGAATGTCTAGGTACTCAGAAGGAGCCATATGCTAAGCATGCAGTCAAACCTGAGTGAGAGTTGCCTGCGGTGGTTGGGACATGTCCGCAGGATGAGCTCGGAGCGCATTCCTAGAGCCTTGTTTTACGGCAACCTGGCAAATGGTATGAGGAAGAGAGGACAGCCCTGCTTGCGCTTCAAGGATGTCTGCAAGAAAGACATGACTCTGGCGCAGATTGACCATAAAACGTGGGAGACCATTGCTGAGGAGCGCTACTCCTAGTGGGCAAAAGTGCGCGAGGGCATTCAAGTCGCGGAAGCTTCCCTTACGGCTAGGAGCGAGGACAAAAGGGCAAGGAGAAGGGGAAAGGGGGGTAGAGGAGTAGGAGAAAACGCCATCATCCCATTAGGATGGACGGATGCCATAGATACATTTTACACTTTCGCTACCAAATGCTCTAACAGAAGTATACTAAATTTAATAAAGTGATCCTGAAAACGCTTAATTAATATGAAATGCGAATTGAACATGTTATGTTCATTGCTTTGTAGTCGGTATAACATATCTTTTTTTTTAATGTGAATATATATTTTTTTCAGAAACAAAATATGGTGGGTGTGTGTGTGTATTAAATATAATTTATAAAATATGATGCTTTATCAGAAATAGGGAACAAAAAATGATTCCTTTTTTGAAACTATACACGTTGCATAAAAACCGTAAATATAAATCGTCAAATTTAGAGACATAAATTTTTTAAAATGTTATTTCTTATCTTATATTATCTTATCAATACAGACGCTCCTTCTATGCAGAAGATAATTGCGTCCACAGACCATGACAGATGATCTTTTGGCAAGTGATGCAGCGATCACAGGCCACGGCTTTGTGGGTTCCACGCATACCCAGCCGCCTAACTAGTGTTAGGTACCCATTCGGATCTAGGTGACCCAAGGACGCCCTAAGCCCCGGGAAGAAATCCTTGCCTTGACATGTATTCGAGCCCGTGACCATCGGTACGGCAGTCGAGCGCGCTGCCACTCGATAACAGCGTCCCAAGATTAATTGACCAATACTTATGTTGGTCCATTACATTTACTTTATAACAAGAATTTATTTTATGCGGCCAGCTTTCTACAATCTTTTATTGTCTAAATATGGTGTGCACATTTTCTTTTGTTTATATCATTTTAATACGACGATTAAAAAAAAAGTATTTTAGAAAGTACATTTATAATTTTGTTTATTGGCACTATTAGTTATGTAGCCTTTGCCTTTTAATTTATAGTGCCTAATCTTCTTTATCTCATAGACGTGGTTACAAACATTGCATTACTTACAATTATCTTACTATGCAGAGTCGTAATTATATATGTAATTTTTGAGTGCCGAGGGTTGTAAAGTTCTTTCGGAAAACCAATCAGTTATTTTTATTTAAAACAAGTGGGAATGAAATAGTAAACTTAGTCATTATTGTCGTCAAGATTCATTATTTAATAAATCATATCTTTTAAATAGTAAGGGATTGTTAAAAGGCACTGCATTAAGTGAAAACAACTAACGCGGTAAAATAGTAAAAAATTAAATAATTGTGTCTGTTGTTGTTTTTTTTTCTTCTCTCTTTATTTTGTTAAATATATTTAATTATATTTACATTTTTTTCCCCTAAAAAATAAAATATATCTGTTTCCCATAAGATTTTAAGTTATATATGAATCTGAAGTATAACTTGGCACTTAAAAATTGTAATAACCAGCAACTAATACTGGGGAAAAAGGATCAGCACACTCCCGCTACGGAGTGCGGGTATATTTCTAGTTAAATTATAAAATTACATATGAAATGTACTTTCTAATATACTTGAAAGAAACTAAAGCAGTCGATTAACAAAGAGTTCGAGAAAATGTGCGCAGCATATTTAGACAATAAGAATAAATGGTTATAGAAATATTATGGCTTAATAAAACGTCTGCTCATAACAACTGGACCAAAAATAACTCTACTTTTGTGATCTATTTATAGTTGTTCTAACATGGAAATAATATTTGAAAAAATGAATGTGAAACAATAAAAATGATTGATTTTAAAAATGGTCTATGTTAAACCAACTACAAAGGAATGAACATAACAAATTCAATTCGTAAAACAAAATAATTAAGCGTTTTCAGAATCACTTTATTTAGTTTAATTTACAATGTTAATAGGTCCGGTAGCCTAAGTTTAAATTGTATAAGTGTAAAGCTTATGCAAAAGACAATAGCTTATGTAAAATGTTATATTAATAGGACACAGCTAAATTTAAGATGCTAACACGAAAATGTGCACACAGTAATCAGGCGATAAAAGATTTTAGAACGCGCACCACTAAAAATGAAGCTTTCAAAAAATAAACTCACACAATTATTACATATATAGGTTTTTATTAAATGTCGAGTTATGGAACGGAACATAATTAAAACAAATTTGCAATTAAATTTAAGCGTGTAAACAATTAAACCTAATGCATCGTGTGGCAGTTGTAAATAAATATGTTTACGTGGTCTATAATACATAGAAAGTACCAGTAAAGAAAGTGACAAGTCTTTGTACTGCACAGCTCAAATTAAGAAGCGTACACGAAAATGTGTGCACCGTAATTAGACAAAATAATTTGTTTTCAATGCGCACCGCTGAAAATAAAGTATTGGGGAAAAAAATTTCACCAAAAGTAACTCGCTTAGAGCGGAATTTGAACGTCCGCGTAAAGTTGTTCAAAATAGAAATGAAGTCAAATTTTTCATTCTTCGTCTCTGCATTTTCTGATTATTTAATTTACGGCATTCGGGCAAAAGGGACAATTACAAAAACTAACTTAAAACCATCTTCAGGGTAAAAGAAACCGTCCTGCCAAATTTGGTCCCCATCCTTCATGGTATTTCCGTGGCTGTGTAACAGAAAGTCGAAAAGTCAAACATACAAACATACAAAGATACAAACACCAACTGAGCTTTATAAATTAGATATATATATATATATATATATATATATATATATAACAACTACCTTATATATAATCTCCGTTCTTAATATTAAAGTAATTAAATTATCATTTTAAAAATCTTTTGCAACAAATTAATTTCGTGTTTAATTTCTATTATTTTAAATAACGCATACCACAAAAGTGTAGAGTAATTTACCAACTCGCGAACGCCATACCCTAAAAATAGCACCATTTTTGGTTTTCATTACCTAGTTTCTAAACCGTTCGATACAGGGTAAAAACGAAAGTACCTACAAGTAGTATGACAACAAGGCTACTATAATGAGACAGTATTCTTCTATTACTACGCGGGGTTAGAGTGTAAAGTCCAATTTTAGCTGACCCAGTTAGCTACCGCCTGCCGAACACTTTTTTGCTTAATTTACTTCAAAGCAGACACTTTTACCGCAAAGCAGACACATTACCAAAATCATCAAAGAATCAATTTTTAGTTAATGGAGTCAACAAATAACACTGGAGATGTCAATAATAATGTAATAAATGTTTATTAAAGAAATTAGATCCCGAATAACTTAGATCTATCTATACAAAATAATACTATAGGTAGATCTATAGTCTTGTCAGGGCAGCAAACAGTGCACACAAAAGTGCCTTGTTTCAAAGATGCACAATTTTGCGTGCACTGTGCATGTGCATGCACGAGTGATCACACACATCACATTGGACCCAAACCTCTGCCCCTCCCCCTTTTTTGCACCCTTGACACATTCCTGCCAACAAGAGATCCTCTTCTTTATCTAAAGTATCGTCATCCGCAGCCATGTCAAGCTCCATTGTTTAAATCAACTGTGAGTCATCACTGCTGCTATCAGATAGATCTATTACTGGATACTACTTTACTTTCTTGGACTCCACTATTTTCATTTTTTAAATCTTCTCTTCTTCTCTCTTGCGTCTTTTTTCTTCCATTTCTTGCTCTCTTTTCCTTTTTGTAGCCTCTTTTTTTGCATACTTTCTCTTTTTGCTTTCTTCCCTCTCGATCTTTCTTTTCAGTTTATTTTTTTCTATTTTTTCTTAGTCTGTTGTTTTCTTTTTTTAATGCTTCTCTAAACTCTTACCATTGACCAAGTTTGGCATGGTTGGAGCATTTGCTGTTAACGTCTTGTTTTTATTCCTTCTAACAAAAAGCAGGCAGCTTCAAAATGTCATCTACTGTCAAGTTAGCGTTTTGACTGTGCAGTTTTTGGGTTCTTCTAGACTGCACGTTTCTATTAGCCCCACAGCTAAGGCTTGAAACTTGTTCTCTTCTTCCTCTTTGCTAAGGTTGTCTCCTGCAGTAGAACTTGTCATTGTCAGTTGACAAAATTTTTTATTAAATTGGTTGCGACCATTTCATCATATAAAAATGTTTGAATAGTCATGGAGTGCTTTAAGTTGTGCAGCAGACAAAATTGGACTTTGGTGGTGATGATGCAGGTAATGATTTTGGTTGGGAAGATTTGTAAATGATAGACTTATTTTCATTCTCAAATGGGCTGTTTTCCTGTATAATGGAGCTGGGTCTCTATGACTACTTGTGTTTCATTCGCAATCGGTTGTGTCTCAATGAGTGCCTGTGTGTAAGATTCGATTGGCTGTGTCTCAGTGATTGTTTCTGTGTAAGATTCAATTGGCTGTGTTTCAGTGGTTGCTGCTGTGTCGGATTCTATGTGTTGTGCCTCGATGATTGCTTGGTTATCGTTGGGACTCAATCAATTTGTTGTCATTTATGCTGTGCAGGTGGTTTAGCTTAATTTTCCTACATGAAAAAGTGTTCGCAACGAAGTAATATCCTACAATAAAAAACAAATATACTTCAACGCGAACATGCCCTCAAAACGAACACTACTATTTTCAAATAACACTAGAGGCCAAGAGCTAGACCCTTATTTAACTAAATTTTTCTGCAGAATAAAAGTGTTCGGTACGAAGTAAAATCCAACTTTAAACTTACTTCGTCGCGAACACCCCTTCGAAACGAACATTGCTATTAAATAGCATTGTAAAGTATAACAGCGTGGTTACTGGCCTATTTGTAAGTGATGATGCAATACCAAACACGTGTGTTTTCCAAAGCGAACAGGAAAAGTAGTCTTAACCCGGAAATCAACTCCGTTCTTCCTAGGGACGCTGACAGCATGCATGGCGCAAGGATCAAAATGTTGACACACATTTACTCACAAAATAGTGCGTCCCGGCAAACGAAACGATAAAATGATATTGAAAACAGAACTACTTTCGACTTACGGGTGTTCGTTTTCGTGTTAGACGGAAAATAAAAATTACAGAGAACGCTTTATGAAATAGTGTTCGCTACGACATAGCGTTCGCGAGGCGATAACTTACTCTATCTGATTTGTTTGTTGTTGTGTTTTGTTTTTCGTTATTGATTTACTTGATTTTAAAACAATTTAGATGGTCAGATGGAAGTGAATTCAAGTTTGGTGAGAAAAAGGTTTTTTCAAACGAAACACATTCTAATGATACAAGATGTATTTCTACAACTGAACTATTTGGTAAGGGCATCCAATAAATGTGTTTTAATATAATGGGTATTTCATATATATATTTCAGTAATGCTTTTTTCCAGGTTTATTATGATCTTGTATAGTAGCATCATTGTGTTAAATATAATGGAAATGATATAATAGAGATATATTTTAAAATTCTAATAGTAAAGTTAATAATTGTAAACACGTTGTTCGAATATATATATATATATATATATATATATATATATATATATATATATATATATATATATATATATATATATATATATATATATGTATAATTTAGGTCTGTTGAAGATTATTTTTAATTGAATCGTTAACTTAAAAAAAATTAACGATTAATTAATCGTTAACTTAGATTAAGGACAACAATTTCCATTTATGATTTCATAAGTAACACTTATTCAAAGTTCTTGTTGAAAATATAGATAACACTTGAATGCATCCTTTGAATGTCATATTTTAACCAAATTCACAAAAAGACAATTGTGTTGACCTTATATTGATCAAGTGATGAGCAGGTCTAATTCACAATATAGCAAGACAAGATGAACAATCATTCACAATGAACTGAGGTATTAGTATACACAAAACGGATTTGGCAAGGAATGACATTATCGGATATCTGTGTTCATTAAGTTTCCACCAACGTAGAGGGTTAATGGATACAGGAACTCTTATCTCCATTTTGTAACGCAGTAATTCATTAAAAGAGATGTGGTTATTTTCTGTTTCTGAGTCAGACTCTATTACTGCCATTAGCTTAATATGCTTTTCATTTGGTTTGATTAGTGGGCGGAGTGTTAGAACCATATATAGGCAAACTTTAACAACATTTGGAACATTCCCGTGTCAACAGTTTAAAACCAAAATGATCGTGTAATCAATCGCCAGGACATTTATTGTTTATCGGACACTATTTTATATTATTTTTCTTTTTACTTTTTGACTTACATTAATTTGTAAGGGGTGGGTCGATTAATCGTTAAAAATAATTTAATAGTTAACATTTTCAAACGATTAATCGAGAAATGAATCGTTAATTTCCGCAGCCCTAATATATATATATATATATATATATATATTACATAAAATAGTAATACAATATATATTTTAAACTTTGCGAAATGTATCTAATAATTTTTTTTTGAAAATCTCTCTAGATGAATGGTACCTCTTCCACTGCTTTGAAAGTATGGGGCTGGTTTGTAAGAAATATCACTTGGCAAATAACTGGAAAACAGCAATTGATTTTGGTTTCACTTGCCCTGAGGGTTTCGTTAGTGATTGTAAGTTTTGTTGTTTTTTAAAATTATTTTTTATTGTCTTTATTTAACTGTCGACGCTTATTTTTAAAGGACATTGCTAGTGTTAGGACTAGTCTTAGCAGTAGTTTACTGGATAATGTTATGACAAGTCGTAGCGGCAGACACTTCGAATAAACTAAGTTGCTAAAATATCTTAACTAATTCTGTATAATAGTTTATACGCATTTTAATAGGATATTAATAGATCTGGGCTTATTCATGTCTGTATTAATTCTACAATCTAATTTTTTTAAAAATATATTTAATCAACGCCTCAGCTTTACAGAATAGCAGTACAAAAATTACAAATACCAGGTTTGCCAACACCCTAATTATGGTTTTAAAAAAAAGAAGAAAATTTAAATAATAAAAAAAGAGGAAGAAGAAAAATAGACCACCGTATTGAGATTGTTTAAAATTATAAATATTCATTACTATTTATTAATATATTTTCTGGGAAGGCAATAATACTGCCTTAAAAATTCAGTTTTTAAGTGAAAATTGATTATGTCACAACTAGTGTTTGGTATTAGTATATGAATTACACATATTAGCCTAAATATATTGATATCGGCTCACTATTTTAACAGTTGTGTACCTAGAAAAAATAAGGCTACTAAATAACATGCCTCCAAAAGCAAAAACTGTGTGAATAAATTATTAGATACAACTTTATTTATAACAGTAAGCACATAACCTAATACTATTGTAATTGATACGAATTGTTACATAAAATTAGTTCGTATTTCTATAACTAGTCTTAACATTAGCCAGTAAACTATTGCTCTGACTAGTCGTAACAAAAGATACAAATACTAGTGTTACGTCTACTTCTCTTATTTACTAAAATCATATTGGATGTGGGCCTAAGTTTTTGCGATGAAGTGTGACGTCATTTATGAACGGCCCTTTACTTTATACGCTACATTTACATATTTATATATATATATATATATATGTATATATATATCGCTGGTAGTGATTATTTTTTGCTAAATTAATATGTAAAAATTAGTCGATTCAAGAATTAATTTTCGATTAATTTTAACTAGGGCTGCGGAAATTATCGATTAATCTCTGGATTAATCGTTAAAAATTGTATCGATTAAATATCGATTAAAATAATTTTAATCGATAAAAATTCGATTAAAATTTAAGAAAATATTTATAATATTTTTAGAAAAATTTTAGTAATAAATAATAAATTATTAATAATTAATAATAATTTATATATATTTTTTTTACGTACAAACATCTCCCGCGTAATATTAAAATTTATTTTATTAATTTATGTGGACCGGCAGACGTCAGTTATAAAATGTCTGACAGCCAGAGCCGTCTTTACATCATTTTGGGCCCCCGGGCCAAAAAATAGTTTTGGGCCCTTCCCCCGCAAGAATAAAAAATGAATATACATAATATATATAAATAAACATATTCCCACGGGGCCCATATGCTCGTGGGCCTCCAGGCAAATGCCCAATGGGCCTATGCGTTAAACGGCCCTGCTGACAGCATCAGCGCAGTTAAATTTAAACATATAACTAGAAAGTTGAGCAAATATGTTGTTTTTAAGCTAACTGCGGATGGCAAAGTCGAAGATGGTGAAAACATTTTCTGTGTCCACTGCCATAAACAATTCTCTTTTAAAGGATCAAATACATCGCTGACGTACCACCTTCAGCACAAATCAAGTATCAACACATTGTCATGAAATTTAGTTCAAAATATTCTTAATTTTCAATGTCCGTGAGAAATGTTCAGTTTAATGACGTCATACATATCTATTTTTGGTTTTAATCGAAATTATCGATTAATTAATCGATAATTTTTCAAAAGTTAACTATTAGATTTAAATTAATCGATAACAGCCCTAATTTTAACACATATTAATACAACTGAACACCTCAAGGGACATAACAAAAACAGGTAATTAACATTTATGTTTTAAATGATATAATTCCCATGTCATTTGTCGCCATTTTGGTCTATGTCTGCACGTCTAAATAAATTAATAATTTACGAGGGAAAAGATCGTAGGTACAAAAAATATAAATGATTATTAATTATTAATAATTTATTATTTATTAATAAATAAAAATATATATTTTCTTAAATTTTAATATAATTTTAAAGAATTAAAATTTTAGCGATTAATCGATTATTTATTCGTTAATTTTCGCTGCCATAAATAAATAAATAAATATATATATATATATATATATATATATATATATATATATATATATATATATATATATATATATATATAATATACGATATTTATAGCTCTGGTTTTATATTTATTTACAGGCTGGAGTGTTTGTATTAATTCTAAAATCTCAGTTTTTTTAATATATATCTAATCAACGTCTCCGCTTTTCAGAATTAATAGTATAAAAATTACAACTACCAGCACCCCTCAGTGTGGTTTTAAAAAAAAATTAAATTAAAAAAGAGTCGACAGCATCTGGTTCGTGCAACAATCAGTCATCCATCCGCCTATCACTCATCTAAGGAGGCTCATTTAAATATCGATTTATTAAAAAAAATTATAATTCTTTGTCGTTATATCGACACCAAACAAGTTGTTTGACCTTTAAAATTCATTAATCGGCTTTCCTACTAATCATGAAATTTGATAATGAGAAATAAAATTAAGTATTATTATTAGCATAATGTTAATACCGTAGACATTTACTTTTTTTTAAAAAATTATAACTTAACAAATGCATTGTACGATTTGTGTTTGACTGATAGAATATTTCTGATGTTATTAAGTACAATAAGAGTGACATGAAAGTTTCATTTGTTTTGAATTCAATCATATCTTTATTTTAGCTTAAGCCGATAATTTCCAAGGGATTATTTTCAAAACAAGCTTCATCTTTTCGTATTACAGGCTCTGATCATAGGACTTTACTTTCTGACCTCATCAGCCCCCCCCCCGCTCTGATCATTGGATTTTCTGACCTCCTCAGCCCCCCATCCCCACTTTTTAAAATCATTTATATTAACTCGTTATATCTGCTTGCTTGATTGATGGTTTTCCGAAAAAAAATGGAATTCTATTTTAACCGTATTCTCCGTATGCTAGCAAGCTGAAATTTTTCAGGCAGACTCATGGTGACAACAAAAATGAAATATCAAAATTTCACATCGAGCAAATGTATTGTAATGAAATTAATGAATTTTTAGATGATCTCTATTTAGCATATAAATGTTTTCGCCAATCTGGCACGCTGTGCGTATTTTATTAAATGTGCTGTGCGTATTATATCGAACATGCATGAGTTATGTCTCATATATACATTAAATGATTTATAGTAAAAAAAACGTTGTTTTTCAAGGGTGTGTTATGATTAATAAACAAATCACGATTTGGAATAATAATTAAAAAACAATAGTTTCAGTTTTTAAAAAAATGGATTTCAGTTGTGTTTCTCGTTCTTTATTAAAATTTTTGAAAAAATGAAATATAAAATTAAATAAATATACAATTGATACAAAAGTAAAATGTTATAAGGACAACTCTAGGTAGACAATGTTAAGATGGAACTAAACTTGAAAGTATTTACATATTTTTTGTTTAAAAGGCAATCTCATATAGGACGAAATATAATTTCTTACAAAGCATTTTTAAGTACTGAAACATACACTAACTATATCAATAATTGTAATGACAAATCCAGTCTTCTATCAAACATATTACGATTTATTTTATTATATAGTATTTGTTCAAAGCATTATGCTCCTGCTATACTGCTCAAGCTTTTTAATTTGTCTTTTTCTAAATAAACTATTAAATAGTATTTCAACAAACCTGATACCAAACGATACATCCGAACCCCCCCCCCAACACTTTTGGAAGAGAATACAATTATAAGTGAATAACCCGCTCGCAAGCCGACCCCTCAAAAATAATAGGAAAGCTTAAACATAATGGTGCACATTTTTTAAAAACTACAAGCTAAATCGGTCATTATGATTGTTTACTTCGTACTGCCTATCTTTGTCAGTATGCTCTTTGTTAGGCAAGAGTTACCGGTATTAAAAAAAATTCTTTGGTAAATAGTGACGAAAGTGCGTACATGAAAATTCGATGTTGAAAAGAAAATGTGTAAAACAATTTATTAAAACGTTCACGAAAAATAAATAAAATTATTAACTAAGGTAAGTGCAGATGTTTCATATATGTGATAGCTTCTGGTAGAGCAGTTGAATCTTGTAGAATGTAGAAAAGGACCTTGATGATCTACAATAAAAACAATGATATTCAATATAAATGCAGAAATACGTTAAGAACCGCTGGTAAGCCGACCCCCGAACTTTTTCCCTAAGCTTTTGTCAAAAAAAAAGGTCGGCTTGAGAACGCGTTTATACGGTAATTTTTGTCAATTTCTAATTCTTTTGTTTTTCTTTTTCAGTTAGTTTTCATTTTGAATAACACAAAATATAAATGATATATTATATAAATATACGATAACTAAATATATTATAATACATAGACATAGATCGAAATTTAGATTTAAGGAATAATAAAAAATTAACACTTCATAATCACAAAAATATTTTTTCTTTTAAATACCATGAAACTAAAATGTTGGTATACCATTATGTGTCACATCTGATTAACATAATTTTGTGACGTAAGGTCACGTGTACAAGAGACGCGGGAAGAAAGGAGCATTTCTATTGGTTGAAAGTGTTGGGCGAGGAGTGGTGTGTAGACTTCCGTCGAGGGAAGGTTGTGTGATGAATGAATCAAGATTTCCACGTTATATTACCTCAAATGATTCTTATGTGTACAATATATATGTATATTAAAGTTGTTTTGGATAAACGAATTCTTCAGTGAATTATTGTGCACAAGATTAATTATTGTGAGAACGCCTACATAAAAGAGAAATATAAAGTTATCGTTACATTGGTGCAGAAGTAAAAGTTCTATGTGAACACAGTACAAGAGATTTCAAGAAAGAGGTTTCGTGGAAATAAGTATTGGATATTTCCAAAAAAGGAAAGTATTCTTTAAAATAAGAAATAATAACAGCTATAGTATTTTTTGAATATTCAAGTTCGTAAGAAGCTGTGAATAAACTTTTGTGGTTCAATGAAAATACAAGAAGATTTCAAAATGGCGGCATAAACGGGACGTGTCCGCAGTGTATAAAACTGGATCAGACAGGTTGGTTCTAACCTGACAGCCACAGTGCAAGCGTACTACTGTATACACACGACCGAGAGCTGGTAGGTCGTGACGTCAACAAGCCTACTGTAGTCGCATACTGTGTATGGTAACACACAGTGAACGTATAGTTCAGCAAGCTGATTAGTGCTAGTTGATTCCAGAGGAAATATTTGTAAACATAACATCGAACCGAGAAGCTATGGACTATTAAATGTGTTGGTGTGAATTATAAATAAAGAAACGGAATTTTTATCCATTCATTGTGTGAAGAGTTTGATTATCGCAATTTTGGATTAATGGAGTGAACTAAATTGTTTAAAAACTACTCGAAAAATTGAAATTTTAACCAAGTGACTTTTATTCAAAACGATCGGACCATTTAATATATTTTGTCAATCTGAGGGAGCGTATATATAAAGTATACTAAAGATTCCGTGTGAGGATTCTTTTGTTGTCTCATCTTGTCAATAACTAGATTTCATGGTTTAGACGTGTCACTTATTTGAACTTAACATTTTGAATTCAAGATTTTTCATTTGGAAGATTTATAACTTTATCAACATATACCTAAATTCCTTACCAAATTGCTTGACTCATATTATTCACAAACAAAACATGGATCACTACAAGGAATTCACTGCCATAGCTAAAGAGGTCAGACTAAAGGGAAAAGAAATGAGAGATTTCATTGAAGAAAAAGCAAAAATATTGAGAAAAATTAAGAATGCTAAAGAAGAAGCAAGAATTGCTGAAGAAAAAGAACAGCTAAGAAAAGCTGCAGAAAAAGAAAATCAAAGAATAGCTGAAGAAAAAGAACAGCGAAGAAAAGCTGAAGAAAAAGAAAATCAAAGAATAGCTGAAGAAAATAGAACAGCGAAGAAAAGCTGAAGAAAAAGTCAATCAAAGTTTAGCTGAAGAGAAGCTAAGCATAGGTAAAGAAAAAGAAAAGCAAAGAGTTGCTAAAGAAGAAGAAAAGCTAAGAATAGCTGAAAAAAATAGAGAATCAAAGAATTGCTGAAGAAAAAGAAAAGCAAAGAATTGAGGACATATGGCTAAGCAGTGTTACCACAATAAAGGAAAACCAAATAGGGTGTCACCTAATGACAGCTCTATCAGAAAGAAAATAGATGAAAGATCCAGACATAGAGATTAAGATCAAGATCGACAATCATGGAGAGCAAAATATAATCATAATTCCAGACACAGAGATTATGATCAAGAAAGACAATCATGGAGAGAAAGAAATAATCATAATTCCATAAATAGAGATTATGATCAAAGTAGACAATCATGGAGAGAAAAATATAATCATAATTCCAGACATAGATATTATGATCAAGAAAGACAATCATGGAGAGAAAGAAATAATCATAATTCCAGACATAGAGATTATGATCAAAGTAGACAATCATGGAGAGAAACATATAATCATAATTCCAGACACAGAGATTATGATCAAGAAAGACAATCATGGAGAGAAAGAAATAATCATAATTCCATAAATAGAGATTATAATCAAAACAGAAGATCATGGAGAGGCAAATACAATTTTGACTCCAGAAAAAGATATTATGATCAACCATGGAGAAAGAATGACAACCAAGACATGAATGTGAATGATAGAAAAATAATAAAGTTAAATCGAGCACAGACAGAAACTAGTGACATTTTAGCCACTATTAAAAATCAAGTATATGATAAAAGAAATGAAGACCATAGTAGCAGAGAAAGAGATGGCACTAGTGAATCTGAAACGATGTGTGTGAAATCATCTGAATTAGGAAGAACAATTGGTTGTGTATTAAGCCAAATCAAAAACTTTACAGATATAGACAATATTTTTCAGATAAAAGTTTCTGACAGTGACTCATCTGGTCCAAATTCTATTTAATTATCTGGAAACAAAAATGACATTTTAAAAGCTAAGCAACTTATTAAAAATGCTGGAATTGAAATTGTGAATGAACATAATCGAAGTCATGGTTGGTGAATTATTGAACATTTAACAGTCTGAAGAAACATTCAAAGCCCATCGATTTGAATTCATACTCGTAAACTGAAGAATGACTGTATTGAACTAGGCTATGCTATTAGCCGACTACAAATTTGACATTAAACCTGTGAAGGGAAAGGACAATGTGGTTGCAGACATATTAAGTAGAATGACAATAAATAAAGACACTCTGTGAACTCCTAAATGATAAAACCAGAGAATGTATTAAAAGACATTTTGTGAATTACTAAATGATAAAATAAGAGACTGTTTTAACATTAGTCTGTGAATTCCTAAAGGATACAAAAAGAGACTGTAATTATATTAATATTTTTATTTGTTGAACAATGGACAAGGAACAGTGTTTGAATTCCACTGGATTATTAGTTAATTTTAATAATATTGAGTATATAAATATTTTAGTTACACAAAATTACAGATGTGTTTAAAAGTCCATTTTCATTTTTTCAGCACAGGTAGACGGTTGCAGTTCTACAGATTTTTTCTCATTATTTCTTATGTTAAGACTGTTGCAGTTCTACAGATTTTTTCTCATTATTTCTTATGTTTAGACTGTTGCAGTCCTACAGATTTTTTCTTATTGATTCTATATCCAGAAGTTGTATGTAAGAAAATGAATGTTCATTGATGATAAATATTTGAAATTTGAATATAGATATAGATTGATTTGATTTTATGAAGACCAAAAATGTTGTATTTCATAAACATTTTTTTTGAAGGATGGGGGTGAATGTCACATCTGATTAACATAATTTTGTGACGTAAGGTCACGTGTACAAGTGATGCGGGAAGAAAGGAGCATTTCTATTGGTTGAAAGTGTTGGGCGAGGAGTTGTGTGTAGACTTCCGACAGTGAAGGATGTATAGTGAATAACTCAAGATTTCCACGTTATATTACCTCAAATGATTCTTATGTGTACAATATATATGTATATTAAAGTTGCTTTGGATAAACGAATTCTTCAGTGAATTATTGTGCACAAGATTAATTATTGTGAGAACGCCTACATAGAAAGAGAAATATAAAGTTATCGTTACATTATGCATTAGCCAAACATATACAAACAACAGTGGGACATTTTATATGTAGAGTCTGACACTAATCATCTGTTAGAAATGGTTTATTACACTCCGGGAAAAGACACTTGCAAATGTTAAGGTTGAATTACAAGCCATTGATGGCCTTTGTTTCGAAATTTCGTTTTCTTCGTTATGAGGGCTTAATAAATTATTTTAGACAATTTCTTATAGTTAAATGGTTAAAAGGTGTAAATAAAATATGATGCCCTATTTTAAAATACAATATATCATTTAAGGCTTAAGTTCAGTTCTTTCGAAACCCAGAGCCTAAAATGTTTTTTTCGACTTTTTTCAGACTTAAATCCAATTATATTTTACACTATTTTGACAAACAATGACGCCTATTTTTATCAGGAAGAAGATTAATATATTTAAATGTTTTTACATCCCAAACAAATTTAGCCCATGAATTCATGATCTTGTTTTTTCTCTTTTGTATTATTATACAGTGTCCAACAATGTATACAATCTTGAAATTACTATGACACCAACATTTATTATAATAGGGAAACGTTTCATAAATCAAAATACAGTGAACAGATGTAGAAACCAACCAATCTTAGAAGTTTTTCTCCCTGCCGCAATTCCCTTTATTCACCTTTCCCATAACTCTCGCTAGCACACGATGTTCTGTGGTCGTCACTTAGTCTAACCCTTTTAACATCTAATATGTCCAAGCCAACGAATAGTCCCAGGTCTCGGTAGAGCTCTCTTGATCTCTCTACCCCAATCAAAGTCGCGTTGTAATCGGACAATGAAAATGGAATGTTGTAAGATAGTCATTTATGAAGGTACATTCGTTTCTCTTATTTACTCTTCCAATAACTCTCGCCAGCAACTTAGGTTTACTTTAAACTTTAGTTTTTAAAGGTTATTGTTTATATTGTATTATGTTTTTAAAATATGTATACTCTGTATTTTTCATTTTGGCCAGTGGTCTAAACATGCAATGGGTCAAATCCTCCCTGGTTGAATTGCCCAACCAAAAGATATAACACGTTTTAGGAATACAGAATAATAATAATATGATTTTACTGTAAACTGACTAAGTGTTATCAATTTTGTTTAATTACTTAAAATGAGACACACACACACAATTAAAACATTTATATATTGAAAACATTAATTGTGTTTTAAAATAATTCAAGCTAGGTGTAAACTTTTAATTATTTTATAGCCCAAAAATAAATTAAAGAATACATTTTTCTTAAGCTATCTGTATAGTGTACCTACTAATTTTTTTTTAAAATAGCATTCCATTTGAAAATGTTTACACATTTACTATTATTGATTTTATTTCTTATATTCAAAACTTAATTAACAAATCAGCAGTAAACAGGAAGTGCTACTTTGTAGGTAGCAAATTACAAAATGAAAAAGTGGATCAATTTGAAGCCTATCAGATTTGCCAGTCAATGAAGTCACCTAATCCAGTTAACATAGCTAGCATTAATAGCCAGGTGGAGCAAGGTAAGTACAAATACATAAATAACTGAAACAGTGTTGTGGGAATGAAAGTGTAAACTACATTGAGTCAATAATTAAATTATTTTTTAATAATTATTTTTTTAAAATATTGTTTTAAAAAATCTGAAATCAGAACCGATATCGGGATATCAGTAATATCGGTATCGGTAACATGTATAGGTCCAAATTTTACGTCACCAATGTTTCATAAAAAGTGACATTTTTACAAAAATATTAGAAAAAAATTGTATTATTTATATTTATAAATATCTCAACAAATTCATATATCGATCCCGATCCGGTATCGCAAGAACCGAATGAGTACAAGTGTTAATATGTACAGCCACGATACAGCGTGTCATGAGTTATGATATTGTTTGAATTAAAGTATTCCGTAAAAGTAATAATAAATAATAATCTATATTTAAATTTTTTGTATTATTAATACAAAATGTTTTGATGCGTTATTTTCATGGCCGTACGCAGGGGGGTGAGGGTGGGTCGTACGTTCGAACGAACCCCTTTATGCGAATCTGTCCCCTTTTTGTAACAAATAGATCTTGACATTATTGAGAGATTTGGGGATCCCACTACAGAATATGAGGGGCTAGTGTTATGATGGCACTGCATCTATGTCGGGCACTGGCTCAGGAGTTCAAGTGCGTATTCTGCGAGAGGCCCCTTTTGCGGTATACACACACCAAAGCAATCACGCTTCAAACCTAGTGATCACTCATTCGTTCGTACTTCCCGATGTGCGTATCATGATTGACAAATTTATTAAAAGAAACCTGCATGTTTTTTTTTAAATACAAAATACACAAATAAATTGTGAAATGAAAACAATAAATTAGAGCTTTATTTTTAAACTAACAACAACCCAAAGCGCGAAGACTTGTTGAAAAATGTCATAAAAATAACTCTTTGACAGTGCTAAACGGAAGGCACTTACAGATTTGTGCAAAGCAAGATGGGCTGAGCGCCACGAAGCATACAAATACTTCTATTAATCGTATGTTTACATTTGTCACAATCTTGAGATAATTTTACTGCCAAGATGAAAACACAACGACCAAAGATTTTGTCCACGTTTGACTACAAATGGTATTTGGGACACGGACAGTAAGTCTCGAGCAACGTCACTTCTTCATTCCTTGTGTAACTTCACATTTATTGTGATGTTTGTTGTAACGTACAAACTGGAAGGAATAACAGTCGAACTTCAGAAAGAAGCGGTTGACATAATTCCGGCTATGTCACTTATCGAAAACGTCAAGCTAGAGTTTAGAGAGATTAGAACTAATGTAGATTATTTTTTTCAAAACACTTATGATCATATAATTATCATGGCGCAGTCTGTAGGAGCTAAAGCTGCAATGCCCAGAATTGCTAAGCAGCAAATATACCGAAGCAATGTGTGCGTAGAAACGCCAATGCAACATTATCTGCAGAACTTAATTAATCCATTTCTTGAGCACATTATTGCTGAACTAGATATGCGGTTCTCTGGCTTAACCAGGACATTCTCACAACTGTTAGCTCTTGTGCCAAGTGCTGTTAGAAATTGTATGTATGAGTATCTGAAAGGTGATGTGGATTAATATGAGCAGGATCTGCCTTCACCAGAAGTGCTGCCCGAATAGTTTACCGCTTTGAAATTGATGTTCAGCCAATGGGAAGAGTCAAAGCTACCAAAAAAAAATATTTTACGGAAGCTAAAAAAACATTGCAATGAATCGATGTATCCAAAAATGTATTGCTTTCTGAAAATCCCGTGTGTGATTCCTGTGACTTCCTTCGAGTGTGAGCAAATGTTCAGTGCACTCTGACGTTTGCACATTAACATGAGATGTTCAATGGGACATGAAAGACTTACCGAGCTTGCATTGATGCATCACTAAGCTTTCAATATCAACGAAAACAGTGTTTTACAGATATTTGTTAACAAAAACCCAAGAAGGGTTTACATCCAAGATGTTCTAAAATAAACCTCATAGCACCGTGGTCTTCCGCCTTGATAATTCTGTAACATAATGTATGTAATTCAAATTATTTAAGGCTTGGCCTGCAGATTTCATTATTAACAAGAAAAGAAATGAATGATCGAGTAGTTGCATTTTTAAATAAAATACTATTTCGGAAGCTCTTATTTACAGTTTTAATTATTTATTGCATGAAAACCCTTTTTTGCTCACTGTATACTGTATGCACTGAAATATATATTATATATATTATATTATATATATATATATATATATATATATATATATATATATATTGAAAACGAGGCAAAAAAGACGAGAAGTTTAATCAACGCCCTCAATAATTCATAGGTACAGAATTATTGATTAAACATTCTCATCCAAATTTGAAGTCATAGCACCATATATTGTAGGTACAGTCAAACATGTTATTACGAGATTAATTATTTCCAGAGTCTTACTCGTTCAGCGAAACACTCGTTATACGAAACATTTTTCCCATATAAAAAAAAATGTAAAATACGATAATCCGTTCCATGCGGAATAAAAGACCCATTTTAAAAAAAAATATTAACATTTATTCAAATAAATTAACTTATGAATTGTTAAAGAGTGAAACAACTAGAATACAATTTAAATTTCAAACAAAAAACGTAAACAAAAATATGAATTTATGATGAATAATTATTGCTTTTTAACTATAAAACTGTTAAAGATATTTGTTTTTCCAGACGCTTCAAAATTTGACGAAAATGTGATGTAACCGTTTCGTAGACATTCTTGACACTCCATTTGGAGCATCCATCTCCTTAATTTTTATTGAGAATAGGGCAGATCGTTGGCGTTTGCCGATTGTAGTAACGCACTAGATTCGCAACCTTGTCCTAATTATTCAATATTTTGCGTTGAATTGCAACAGTATTTTTTTTTACTCTCTTATGATTGTCTTCTTGTTTGGTTTTTTTCGAAGATACTTTATCAGTTCATTAAACTTTGCACATAAAAAAATTACAAATACTGTCTTAATACAAAATTTGCAAAATCGCTGATCACACACGAAAACAATACGCTAACAAATCGAGTGCTTAACACAGAATAATACATCAGGGCGGAAGTGCCGGCTCACTAATGAATTTCCAGGAAAGGAGGAGTTTCCCTTTCTGCGTCACTCGTTATGTGAATCTTCGCTCGTGAAGGGAGCAACTTTGTCCATATAAATCTTGCTCGTTATGCGAAAATATCACTATAAGAGGTACTCGTTATGAGAGGTTTGCCTAATCTTAACATCATATGCCTTCGTGACAATTTTGCAAACCCCCCTTAAAGAAGTCTGGGTACGGCCTTGATTTTATAGAGCAGAACCGATGCTGAGTATACCGTAATTGCTCCAATAGCAAAGATGCATGTAGAATCGCAGATGTCTAAAACATTGCGTTTCGTTTGGAATAACAAAAAGTACCGTGTGCAAACTTGTAGTCATTGGCAACCATTCATCCTTCGCCCTCATTTTGACTCTGTTACTATTGCTTTGTTCTCATTTTTCATTCATAAAGTGTGGCCGTGTGCAAAAGCCATTTAACTATAGGTAAGAAATAATTATAATGAGTCAAAGGTGAAGGTTCAAAAGGAGTTCCTAATTTTATCGGTACACTGTTATAGACGACAGTTCGCTTTGTCATGAGTCATATGTAGGTCATGATAGATAGTCCATGATGTGAACTGGAACTTGTAAACACATCATAAAATTCCTTTAAAAATAAATTTTACTGCTTATACAAAGTTAAACCAATTTTAAGAAGGAATATTAAAAAAAATAAAATAATAATGTTATTCATAGCATTGATCATGAAATAAAAGTATTATTAAAATGAGAGAAATGCTTTTGTCCCGAGAGAATATTCGTAATATCGGTATCGGCAATATCGGGACAAAAAGAATATAAGTAGAACACTAATATATATATATAAATAAATATAACTGTCCATTAAAGTATTTTAAAACAGTGTACAAGTCAATGGGTTATTGTTTTAGCGACTTAAAATTTTGATTTTAAACGAGTTATTCAATTGCTCGAAATTAAGACATTTTTAAAAAAAAACTAGATACGCCCCGTGGCGTAGCGCATGCAGACTCGTTGCGATGATAAAATGATGTATAACAAATTTCAGATCGATCGAATGTACTGTAATGAAATTAATGAATTTTTTTATAAATCGCTATTTATCTCTATTTAGCATGATAATTTTTGTGCTAGAGTGTCATGGTGCGTATTATATTGGACAACCTTTCCTGCCACGCGGTGCGTTGCGTATTATATTGACGATACTTTGTAAAAAATATGTTTCCAATCGTGCGAATTATATTAACAGTCTTTACGAGACATAAATAAAATTTTGAATTTTTTGATTGTCTTGCACTGCCTATTATAATGATCATTTTTTTAGTAAATTTCTTGTATATAAAGCGTTTATAGTCAAAAACTTGTTTATTTACGGTTTTTTAAAATCCTTTATATTAACTCGTGGTGTCTGGTTTATTGCTTGCTTGTTTGTCGAAAAACCTTTGGATCAATTTTTAACCCACTCCCTCGTAAGTTAGCGAGCTAAAATTGTGCAGGCAGTTTCGTGCCGGTGATAAAAACGATGCATCTAACTTTCAGATCGATCGCATGTACTGTAATTAAATTCTTGAATTGCTACATTATTTTATTTATCTCTATGTTTCATGTTAAATTTTTCGAGATATAGTGTCGAATTGCGTATTATATTGAACGACCTATTTATTAATACATTCCTGTTGAGCGATTTGGTGCGTATTATATTGACAATACTTTTTATAAACAAATTCGCTATCGGTGCGCATTACATTAAACACGTTTTACGAGACATAAATTTAAAAAAAAATTTTTTTTGATTGTCTTGTGCTGCGTGTATTATAATGAACATTCATTTAGTTATATCTCTTACATAAAGGATTTATAGTCAAAAACTTGTTTTTTTTGCGGGTTCTTTTTATTATTTTTGTGCACGAACTTAAATAAATACCATATTTAATTGTTGTTCTTTTTTTAAAATTATAATTACATATGATTGCTTGACGTAACATATTTTTAAAATAACTTTAATTACCGAATATACTCGTTCGCAAGCCGAAATGTTGGGGGGTCGGCTTACGAGTGCGTCATTGACGTATTTCTGCCTATATATTGAATGTATAATGTACGCGCTTTCGTCACTGTTTACCAAAGATATATTTTTTTAAAATACCGGTAACTCTTGCCTAACGAAGAGCACAAGGAGAAAGATAGGCATTAAAAAGTAAACAATCATAATGACAGATGGGTGTCATTGTTTTTAAAAAAAATGTGTCTCCTTTTGTTTAAGCTGTCCTATTATTTTGTTGGGTCGGCTTGCGAGCGGGTTATACACTTTTAATACTTTCTCTTCCAAAAGTGTTGGGGGCGGGGTTAGCTTATGAACGAATGGGCTATAGAACGAGTATATAGGGTAATTATATTCATTTGAAAAATATATATTTTTGTTTTCCAATAAATCCTTGGAAATTTACTAAGCTTTTTGCTTAGTTTTTCCTAAAGGAAGACACATTTTTAAAATATTTTTTTTCATAAGTCAAGACTCCTTACAATTTTGAAATAAATTTAAATAAAATAATCCTTTAACTTCGAGTGTTCAAGTAATTGCAGTTATAATATATACAAATATTAATATTAGAACATAAAAATTAAAATATTAAAATATTTAGTATATATACATTTTTAATGTTAATCATTTTTAATGAACTTAATACAGCTATAGGTGTACACTGTAGACTCTTCCTTGAAAATATTTTCAGGCTTAAGCACCCCTTTTTGTAATTGATTTTCTAGTTGGAAAAAGATTTCATTTTTATAACAAC
>CALYLW010000459.1:16978-24478 GCA_944989445.1 Ampullaceana balthica | reverse complement strand
ATAGCTACTATATGAATTTAGGTGCTTTTATGGTGGCGAGGTTGTATTGTATAGTTGTCTGTATGGCGTTTTGAACGGGTACCCGGGCAACTTTTTTCAACAATAGTGACAACTCCAGTCATGACATATTACAACGATAAGCACGCAGTTTATCTTGACACACAAAAATTCACACATTATTGCACTTTTAATCCAATATATGTTTAAGGTCATCATAATTTCAATGCTTATAAACATACTCTTCTCTTTAAAAATGCTGTGCCACAAACTAAAGCATTCTTTATAGTTTTGTAACTGTTATTGCATCGTATCATATTTTGTCCACATGAATCAAACAATTTAAACATTTGCTTAAAGATAATATTTTGAATGTGAGGTTTTAGTTTTATTATTGTTTTCGTCGAATTAAATCACCTCCCGTGATATTGCTTTCAATTGACAATGCACATATAATCAGATACTAGAATGTATTTATAGGTAAATATATTTTTTAAACTTTTATTTTTAAAAATTAACTTTGAAAAGCAATTCGTTTACAAATACATGTTTTTTTTTAAAATAACATGATTAATTAGGCCTTCACATATATTCGCCATAGTAATAACAAATGCAAAGAACTCATATTTTCAATGAAGATTATAAATGAAAATTTTAACAAAATTGTAAACGTATAAAGTTATATAAGGTACGTATCATTTTAGTTTTAAAAAAAAATATGTATATCTTTGGTTGATTGAAATATCCCACTCAATGTAGCAAACAAAGTGTGGAAAAATTAAGCGCTTCCCTGACCTAATTGGTGACCAAGGAAAATGGACTATTGCTCAATGTAACGAGACAAATGCATATTTGTGTCAAACTTTAAAAGGTATTTTAACAAATTATGTTTAAACATGTTACTACAAACTTACGTTTACCAACACATTAATAAATTAATGTGAACTAAATTATAAAAAATAAATTTATAATCATAGTAAAAATGATATACATTAAGAAGCGTTAACAATTTAACCAGTCGTTTGTATTGAAAATGCGGTATAGAAAACATTTATTTCACTTATCAAATATATATTAAAAGACAAATAACACAATAAGACTGAACTAACTGTTTAAATATTTTGCACCACATTTAATAGGTATTACCAAAATTGAATTAAAAAAGATAAACTTTTTTTAAAAAATGAAAAGAAAGATTTAAAAAAAAGAAGATATAGTAATATCAAAAGTCGTCCAATAATTTACGTTTTGTTTATCATAAACTTTGTTCGGTACGGTATATATTGACTTAATAAAAAAAAATATTCCGGTAGTTAAATTATGTTACAAAAACGGTCAGTGTTTTAATTTTCTTTCGCTTGCTGTTGAATCAAAACGTTATATTATGTATATATAGCAACGCTCTAGGAATGCGCTCCGAGCTCATCCTGCGGACATGACCTAACCACCGCAGGCACCTCTCACTCATAATTGAAAGCATACTCAGCATATGGCTTCTTCTGAGTACCTCGACATTGGTGATCTTGTCCTGCCACTTGATGCGTAGAATCCTACGCAAGCATCGTAAGTGGAAGCTGTTGAGCTGCTTTGTTTGCTTGGCGTAGGTCGTCCAGCACTCACTGCCATACAGGAGTTTGCTGAGCACGCAGGCCTGGTACACAGTGATTTTCGTCCTATCTGTGAGCTGCGCATTGTTCCACACTCTTTGATTCAGCCTAGCCATTAATGATGCGGCCTTGCCAATTCTGGTTCCTATTTCCTAATATCTTTTAAGTTAATATAAATCAGTTTTTGAGTACGGTAAATTAACTGTATCAACTATTTATATTTTTCTTTTATTAACTGTTATTCTTTTTTCTTTCCTTATAAATATTTGTTTAGCTATAGTTAAGGTCGAAAACACCAACGATGCAGGAACAAATGAATGGCTTATCTGGAATAATTCTAGAAGCTTTTTTTATGTTAGAAAAGAGTCTATGTCGTGGCAAGAAGCAAGAGTGTCCTGTAAACAATTTCAAAGAAGTATTGCCTGGATATTAAACACATTTGAAATGTCTAAGCTAAATTTAGCAATTTACGAGATGAAGATTAAGACCCCAGTATGGATTGGAATGAAATATGATAAGGTCGGATATTCAGTATTGGCTGAGTTAATTATAACTTTTTTTTACATTTTAATTTATTTTCTTCCATATATTTTTTAGTCATAAAACTATTCATTTTCAAGAATTTTGTATTGTCACTTGTAACAATCATTTAAAATATTTTAATGATGTTTTATTTAAAAATTGTCGTGAATGGACCATAACACAATAAATATCACCCTCCTCCCAAAAATGCAAGCCTAACTAGTGCCATATCCATATTTATACTGTACTTAATTTATGAATGCAGTAGGCTGAAAAAACATGATATAATATTTCGTATTTATTATAACTACATTTTTTTTATCCACGTGAGATCTTTAAAAAATATAACTTTAAAACAATAGAAAATAAAATGTTAGAAATACATTTTAAACCACCAGGAGAAGAAAACATTACTTTAACTGAAACACTGACTCTTTCTATTACAGGAAAAGACACAATATGTTTGGACAGACGATATACCAGTAAACATCACATTCTGGTCTCCGGATACACCAAGTATTGCTGAAGCTGACAGATGTGTATGCTTAAAAGATAACAATTGGTTCGAAGAAGAATGCTCTAAAAAACTTCCATTTGTATGTAGATCCATATCAAATGAAATCTCACGTTAGTATGCTTTTCAAAAGAGCTTAATTATGTCATTATATAAGATGATAGAAATTTCAAAACAAACTTTTATAATAGATTCATACACATTTCAAAAGAAATAATACAGTTTCAAAAACACTCAGTGAACTATCTAACTCATCAATCATTATGTACACAACTGTTACATTTAAGGTTCCCTGAATGTAATATAAAGAAGGAATAATACTAATAATAATTATTATTTGATAATTTATATAGCGCTGTATCCCAGTTAAGAACCAAGCTCACATCGCTTTACAAGGCGATAGTAACATACATATAATAATTCTGGTCACCGATTCGCTTGACCGAGCTCAGAGTGACACGTAAAATGTAAACAAAAGCGCCGGTCGCTTCGTTGGGTCACCTCAATGCGGCAGCTCAAAATTTCACGTGGGAAAAAAACAATAAAAAACCATGAATTTGAAGTACATACCTCATATAAGGATAACTAAAAATGCATTAATTTAATTACGGTACGTTTGATCGATCTGAAATTTTGATACGATGCATTGTTAGGTTAGACGGGTTCGTGTGCCAAATTTCAGTTCGATCGGATCACGGGAAGTGGGTCATTTTCGACTTTTGTTTTTCCGCCCGCTGAGCCCATGAGAGAGATGATGAGAGAGATGATGAGAGAGAGACAGAGAGAGACGGCCGTGAAGTTAATATAAGGGATTTAAAAAGTAGTGTTATTTTAGTTTTAAAAGTGACAAAAATAGCATTGCATTAATTGTACCTTAAATATAATATGACTTTTAACATAGCTGAATTCGACTAGTACTTTTTGAAAAACTTAACTAAATGCTTCAAACATATTGTTAAAGCACAACAAATGTCTAAATAAAAAAAAACCGTCCCTGTTTTAAATGTAAGTGTTCTGTAAACATATGAAACAATTTGGTGTGGAACTTGGTTGTTTAAAGATATATCCTATAGCCAATTTGCATATTGGTAAATGAAAAAAAATTATATTATTGCAAATATTTTACTTTTGCAGAAATAATTGAAACAGAATCATCTAAGAGGGTTGAATGTCCAGTAAATACCATGAAGCAATTTGGAGATACGTGTTTCCTTTTTTATGTTCAGAATCAAGTTACATGGCTTGAAGCTCACAACTATTGCCTCAGTAGAGGTATGCAGCTGGCCAGTGTTTCGTCGGGATCTGAAAACAACTTCCTGGTCACTGAGATAACAAGTGTCAATAACTTACATGATTTGAAACATATTCGGTATCTGTGGATAGGACTGTACAGGGACGTTGTAGGTAAGTGAATGGTATTTCAATTTGTTTTTACTCTTTAGCAATCGTGATCCAGTAATTTGTTTAGAAAAAATTGAGCCAAGATTAAAACAATCATGAATATGAATAAAGTGACATAACTTTAATTTTAAAAGGCTGATTTTCGAATACTCCTTATATATATATATATATATATATATATATATATATATATATATATATATATATATATATATATATGTATATAAAGACAAAAATACATAGATGAATTGATAAAATGGTAAACTAACTGGAGTATGAGTTTCCACCCAGAAAAGTGTCAACTGTTAAGAGTAACAAAGAAAAAGAAACAAATAAATTCAAAAATATTTCATTCATGGAAAGAAACTAGCCCAAACTAAAGATGCAACATACTTAGGAGTCATAATAAATGAGAAATTATCATGGAATCCCCATGTCAATAAATTTATTAAAACATCAAACAAAACCTTAGGCTTTATAAAAAGAAATATTTACAAATGTAATAAAGATATAAAACTAAAATGCTATCTCACTTTGGTGAGACCTGTACTAGAATATGCATCTTTTGTATGGGATCCGTCCACCAAAGAAAACATTGATAAACTAGAACAAATCCAAAAAAGAGCTGCCAGATTCATTACTGGAGAATATTCAAAACTGACTAGAATAACACCATTAGTTAAATCATTAAACCTTGAAACACTAGAGGATAGAAGAACCAAGAGTAAATTAGTAATCATACATAAAGCAATTAACTTTAATTTAGAAATACAGCACAAATATAACTTAATACAACCCTCAGATAGACATAAGGATAAAAACACGTCTCTTATTCCGTATGCAAGAACAAATTCATACAAATTTTCGTTCTTCCCGTCCGGAATTGGGGCGTGGAATGGGTTGCCTGAAGAATCCAGGAAAGCCAACACTTTATCAACATTTAAAACTCTAATAAGAATGCAGGACTAAACACAAAGTATAGATAAGCGTAGGACGCAATAATCTTCTGTATAGAAGGAGAGTCTGTAACAGATAAGATAAGATATATATATATATATATATATAATATATATATATATATATATATATTTATATATATATATAATGTAAAAAAAACAACAATGCTTGCCTTTTTTACTATTAATTTTAGCATACAGAAAAAAAACTATTTCAGGTTAGAAAAATTATCATGTGGTCCCTCTCTCAGTATTTCAAAGCTTACCGATTAAATTTTTAGCTGAATACGGCTGCAAGCAAAAAGCGACTTTTTACCACTGATTACTAAATACTAGCGAGCCACGACCTTTCGATCACTGTGGTATATTATTTTGTATTACAAGCTAAATATGGATAACACATAAACTTTGACTAATTCAAAGTGATTCTGTTGCAACATTTTTTTTTCTAATAAATCTTATGTTTGTGTGTGTTTTTTTCACTTTTATAGGTAAATATTATTGGGCAGATGGATCTCATGTCCAGTACATTAGTGCTGTAGAGGTGGATTCAACTTTTGAAGAATTGAAAGCGTTGTATACATTTTGTTTTTTATTAGACATAAGTAGCGGTCATTGGCGATTAGAAAATTGTGAAATTAATATGCATTTCTTTATATGCGAATCCAAAACCATACAAGGTAATTACACATGCCGTTAAATGTTACTGTGCTTACAACTAATTATATAATATTGTTTGAAAAAAGGTTATTGAAGTATATTATAAATACTTAATATCAAACTAACATATACGATATTAATATATGTTTGAAAACAAAGCTATCCTCATTTTAAGCTACACAAGTAGAATTGAGCATCATAGAACAGACTGTCCTTGGCATAGGAGCTATCTCTGTGATACCTTTCGTTATTATAACTGTTTTACTAATAATCAAAGGTAAGAAACAATAATATTCTAATAATATTTTGTAAAAGCTTTTCCTTTTAAAAGAAGATAACATTTAGCGCCATAGACGTTTACTTAATGACATCTATTGATCAATACAACAGTATGCAGTTGTCAAGTAAGTTGTAATTTTTAAAAAAAAATCAATTAAAAAAACAACAACACTGATCGTACATTATATGAAGGAAATGAAAGTCAGATCTTATCACACAATACCTTTGTGATATACACTGGATTTCTGTGGCTGAGTGAATAGGCCAAAAGATTATATCACTATCTTATGGCTGTATGAACGGATACTCGATGCAGTATTTACATAACTTTTCATCACAACATGTTTCTTTAAAGGGGCTGGATTTATCTAAACAGGGGATGTCCCAAGTCAGGCATGCACGCCAAATATGGCCTGATTTTAATATTTTAACTTGTCCACGGCCTTATATTAAATAATTAACCATCTCATTGATGTTTTCTGTGACAACCACATTACATGTATTTTAAAAGCTGCAACGATAAAAAAATTTAGAACAAAATACGGTGCAGACAAACGATGGGCAAAAACATAATGTTCTATTGTTTACCAACGTGATTATTTTAGGGCTGTTACCGATAAAATTAAATTTAATCGTTAACTCTTGAAATATTAACGATTAATTAATCGTTAATTTCGATTAAATCCAAAAATTGAAATTGATGGTGTCATAAGTAACATTTATTACAATACTTGTCGAAAATAGAAATTAATCTGGAATGTCTTCTTTATATGACATCATTTCACCAACAAGGCAAACAGACACGTGTATTAACATTATTTGTTTCAAGTGATGAGCGGGTCTTATTGACAAAATAACCAGCCGAGCTGAACAATCTTTCACATAGATTTAAATTGTCTCAGCTAAAGTTTCCGATACTGTAGTGGATGTTTGGTATGCAGGTGATATGTACGCGAAGTGTTAGAACCAAGCTAGCAATGTTCCCTTTAAGCAGCGGGGCTGCGAAGATATTTGACCGACGCCACGCAGGAGTTTAGAATCACCGCGCAGCAAATTTTGTAAAATGTTCCAAACAAAATGGACGTTGTTCAACTTTGCACACGAGTTGTTTTTTTTTAACTTTGCACACGGACCAACGAAGCTTAGACTTAGATTCAAATATTTATCGCAGGCATGAGTCCATCCTCATGGGATGATGGCGTTTCCTCCTGCTCCTCTACCCCCCCCCTTTCCCTTTCTCCTGGCACTTTTCTCCTCGCTCCTGGCTGTAAGGGAAGCTTCCGAGACTTGAATGCCCTCACGCACTTTTGCCCGCCAGGACGTGCGCTCCTCAGCAATGGTCTCCCAGATTTTATGGTCAATCTGCGCCAGAGTCATGTCTTTCTTGCAGACATCCTTGAAGCGCAAGCAGGGGCGTCATCTCTTCCGCATACCAGTTGCCAGCTGGCCGTAAAGCAAGGCTCTTGGATTGCGCTCCCAGCTCATACTGTTTATATAGTGTTGGTTTTTATCGGGAAATTAGTTGGTATTTTTCGGCCGGGAATTTGTTTTTACTTTTTTATTA